>PVJL010004109.1:0-138807 GCA_004026885.1 Lyroderma lyra
CGCACACGCACGCACACACTCACACGTGTTAAGACTTTGTTTCTCAAAGTAATAAGTTAATTTACCAGATCCAAGGATACTCTACATTTTCTTGGAACTTATCGTAGATAATGGATAGCATGTAGTTTGTCACATTGACTGAACTGCTAAAGAGTCATGTCAATGAAAAAATACACAAATTCCATTAGTTTCAAGTGATGACAGCACCTCATTTTAGCTGTTTTCTTTGGATACAAAAATCTCTCAAGCATAAGTGTTGGCATTACATGGAGTAAAATATGTTATTTGAACCGAATCTTAAGAAAAGTGTTTTCTTCATAGGATGGAATGGTGATTAACCAGTGAGAATAAAAAAGGAAGACAAAACAGAAAAAACTGTTGCTTAGTACTTTTATGTAAGATGAGTAGGGCACTAGTGAGCATGTAGAACTAGTTGAGTTTTAGATCCTTTCAAAAGAGAAAATACTATTGTCATGCTTCAGAAAAATATTTCAGGTAGATTTAAGTTACAAATACATATTTTTGACTGTTTCAGAGGTGTATATTTCTTCATTTAAGTGCAAAACACAAATAGCTTTCACATAGATGAATATGTTCATTAACACCATATTTGGCTGACACTTTATGTTTTGGAAAGACTGACTCAATGAACTATAAAGGGAGATGGGGAAAGGAGAAAGAAGAGGAAAGAAGAGAAAATAAAGGGAAGAAAGGGAGGGAGGGGGCAAGAAGGAAGAAGAAACAGAAAATAAAAGAAGAAAGCATCAGCAAACATTGTATTTCAGAACTCTAGGTCTCAGTTCGTAAGTTCAAAGAATAATCTGGGAGTTTTGCTTTGATTCAAATGAATAATTTAACATTTAAGGGGTACCTACTAAAAAGCTTACCTCTGTTATTGTCCATTGCTATTTGGTTATCTAAAGGTAACCTAAGTAAAACTCAAAATTCTAACTATGACAGTAAACCTTTGAAATCAATGTTGTGCTATTTTTTAGTTTTGTTTTTATTATGAAAGAAATATGGAAAGGCTTATTGAATATTTTAATTTTTTATAATAGATTTTGGGGGGGTAATCCCTGTATCAGTATGCATATGTTGATAAAATGTAGAAATGTTATATAGGTCAGAGGCCACTCCAAGAAATTTAGGTACCAATATCATCTTAGCCTCAATTTTTAAAAATTAAGGTATAGTTGACATTGGACATAATATTATTTTCAAGTGTACAACATAATTATTTTATATTTGTAGATATTGTGAAATTATCACCACAATATATTTAGTTAACATTTATCTCTATACATAGTTACAACATAAATTTTATTCTCATTTTTCATAGATGTCATTCAACTTATAATTTTGGTACAGAGAATGGAAGATGTTATTTTTCAGGTAAGCATACAAAATAAATCCTAATTAAAATTTATAAGAAAATTAAAGTTTTTTGTTGTTAACTTTACTATTGTTAGTACCTATGATAATAAAAATACATGTTTTCCTATATTTCACTGCAGACTTATGATCTACATAACACCTTAAATGCAAAGGGTTTGGGCCCAGGTCAAACAAATAAAATAAGAAAAAAAGAACTGACAGTTTTGTTTCAAAATTGTCTTACCTTGTACTTTTAAGATGTACCACTTTATGAAGTTGAATGCCGTATTCACTATCTTTTAGAGAAGTCAGCAAGATGACATTATTTCTTACAGAGATTGATTCAGGCAAACCAAGGAGGTGTCGGGATTTGAAATGTCCTGCAGATAGATGTAGCTATGTCATATGATACCATCTTTAAATAAAAATAAATGGAAAAATCAAATAAGAAAGAAAATTGAAATTCTTCCATCACTTCCCGAACAAATGTTATGAAATACAATTAAATTCCTGAAGATATAAAAGTATGCAAAGTTGAGTTGAGCAATTCTGTTAAACTGGTAGGAATAAATGCCTATATTTAATAAGGAGCAAAAGTATAGAACTAATAATGGGGAACAAGAAATCTCATCCAGACATAGACCTGTAAAGCATATACCCATTAGTTAGGTCAGCAAGGAAACAATAAATGGCACTGCATTTCTCTGAAAGTGTTTTCAGCTTGTCTATTCTAATTTTATACAAATTGACTTTCTTCCTCTTGAATGATCCACATATCCTCCTTAATTTTCTTTGGTCCTAGAATTACATCATTACTCAGAATCATTCCAAAACCAAACTTAAGCCATATAATTAAATTATTGCTATTTTAGGTTTATTTGATTTTTTAAATACATGGTCTGATATTGTGGAAAATACCCTGAAATAAAGTGAACAGTCATTCTACATTTTTATGCATGCTAAAGGGGCTACATCACAGAATAAATACATTTTAATGAATTTTCATAAAAATTCTACTTTCAATTTTACACATTGCTTAGAAACATGTACATTTACAATATGATAACAATTCTAACAAAACTGTTAAATGGATTTATGAAATTTATAGTGGAGGTGAGTCATGTAAAGTTTACCTTTCCTTGTCACTTAGCTCAATATTAACAATCTACAAGCTAAATAATTCAAAACAAATCATAGCAGACCCTCAATCATAAAACAATCTGTCTACTCACCTACAAATCTGTAGGCACATTGGGACTATTAGTTACATATTTTTCCTGGATTTGAAAGAAATTGTAGCAATCAGTACTGAACAGCTATAAAATTAGATAGCAATAATATGCTAAAATGTTAAAATGTGTGACATAAAATATAAGCCAAGTGAAATTCCTTGGTCCACTTTTAAGTAGAGAAGAAAATCAGGGAGAGGATGAGAGGTTAAGCTAGAAGGTGAAAGAAATAAATAAAGTCCATTCACACCACAAAAAAACAAACAAACAAATATAAGTGCACACATAAAAGGGAGGGAAAAGGATAGGAAGAAAACGAATGTATATTGAGCATATATAATGCCCCATTGCATATGTGCATACATATCTTATCTAATTTATTTTTTTGTGAGCCTTCATGACATGGATTCTTTCTAATCTTGATTTTACAAATAAGAAAATGAGTAATTAGTAAGCAAACTCAGGTTTATCTGATTCTGGTTGGTGTGATGTTTCTACCATATGAGTTTCTGATTGATACACTTCTCTTCTTAAAACAATTTTTAATTTACTTGATCTGGTAAACAGAGTGAATGTAATTAATTCCAGATGCAAATTATTTTATCAGAAAGTGGCTATAATCTATGGCAACTGCCTAAACTATCGTTCAATGGAAGATCAGAACAGTCCTAATAACTCCAGGGGACATTTTTCCTTCCTTCTTTCCTCCCTCCCTTCCTTCTCTCCTTCCTCCTTTTCCTTTTTTTTTTTTTAAGACTTCAAAATGGAGAAAATATCTCAGTAATGACTTTTCAATCTATTTTCATAACTGGATACTACTCTTTTTTCCAACATAAAAAATATATTCTAATTGTGATTTTTGTCCAGTTGATGTACACATACATTAGTCTTCAAGAATTTTAAAACAAACTTAAATAAGCAAGTCAGTCTGAGTGTATTCCACCTCCAAACCTGGATGTCTAGCCCGAAAAGAGAGACACCAGAGAGGAATCTCTATTCTGAGAGTAGAGGAGGGAGACAGATGTCAGGAAGTGGGTTGGAGTCTGGTACCACTGTGCTAGATGTTCTTCACCGCTTTAGCCATTCCGGTGGTGAAGGGCTGTGAAAATTCATGTTTTTGCTCTGCTTCACTGAAAGCCAATGCTGCTTGGCACAAACTTAGCTCCACGTTTGTCCTGCTGGAAGGAGACTCCCAGCTGGCTCACTTGGTGGAAGACATGCCTATGGTTTGCATCCTAGCTGGGGCTGTATCCAAGATGGACATTATGTCTAGACTGGTAGCTCGGTACAACGCTCTATTAGTGGCATAAGCCTGTTCTCCTGGCCACAAGTTGGCAGAAAAATACCTTTTCACAATGAGGACAATCAAAGCACAAGACAAAGATGTGCAGAGAAACAGAATAGCAAAAGGAAAGAGAAACTCCATTATGAATCCCACACTCTGAGACCCAATACAGCCAAGACAAACCTGAAGAGAGAAACACGGGCAGCCAATAAGAGGGAGACAGAGCTCCAGATGGTGTAAACACGTGCCTCTGCCCAGCGTGAAGCATTAGTTCAGGCAGCAGAAGAGGAGAAGATTCAGACTGGGCGATAGTAGAAACACGGAATTAAGCATCTTGTCCAGGGAGGAGAACTGTTTGCTTAAAGGAGCACGTGTGGTTCTTTGGTTTGCTTGCATATTTGACAGCGCAGGTCCTTAAATGAGAATGTCTAGTTTACCCTCTAAAACAGAGACCACTCTTGTAAAAAACAAACATTATTTCTCTTCTACCTGACCCCAGCCTCCTTTTATTTCATCATTTTCTACAAATTGCTTCAGTTATATTAAGAGTTAATTTTTCAGTAGTCAAGCGTATCCTTTTAACTCACAGACATATTCAGTTTTAAAGAATAGCATGGGAGTCTTTTAAAAATATATTGCACATTATTCTTTATGATTGCAGTATTTTACAATGGACATCAATTATTGTTTTTCCAGGCTATCGTTATGACATTAGAGGCATTCACTTATTCGGGGTGATATGTTCCTTTTCAGAACAAATACAGGCCTTAGACTTTCTGAGTTTTTAAGTCTAATTTTTGTTGCCTTTCTTTGTCACCCTCTTCCTTCTGAGCTACGTCTTACACGTTCAACACGCCTTCATTTTTTCATCCTCTTACGATCTGATCTTCTACCACAGTGAATGCTGTTATTAAGATAGTGTGTACAAAGAGAGCTGAAGGCACTGACTACCTGGTAGCTCTCAAATAATAGCATGCTTTTGATAGTTTCGGTGGCTAATTACAGAAGGTCCTAGACAAGTACAACGTTTGAAAGCATTGATTTTGGAGTAAGACAGCTCCAGGTTTACATCTGAGCTCTATCATTGTTCACCATGTGGCTTTAGACAGGTTATTAAGTCTCCTAATAACAGTGGTTAGCTCATGAGATTGGTGGGAGCATTAAATAAAATAATGCATATCCAACCATTAGCACAATGTCTGACAGAGAAAGACCCCAGAAATAATTCTAGTGGTGGAAATAATGGCACACAGTGAAACATGTGATTTTTAAGATCCTCTTTAACACGAAGATTTTATCCAATTACAAGTATATTAGAATCTGATTACTTTACTAACCATGAATTTTCCTGCTAAGGAAACTGCTTTATAATTATTTTCCTTTTTATTATTTAAATAATTACGTTAAGGTAATGGTGGCCATGACAAATTCACTTAGTATTGGCTTTCAGTGTAACCTATAGTTACAGAGTGATTCCAATCATACTTACTTTATTTTGAAGTTGTTTTACTCACTTTGTATAAAGACAAATATTTTTTAAATATATAATGTAGCAAATCTAAGTATAAATGATTAAACTGGTGTATCTGTTAACAGTAATATAATTATGAAAATCTACATGTTATATTTATTTATTCAAATAATATGTGAAGATCAGGCATCTACATTGCACTAGGGTTTGAGAATGCAAAGGGAAAGAAAATAGTGAACAAAGCTCTTCCATGGAGCTTATGGTTTAGTAGAGGGAAAAAAATGAGTGAATAGGCAATAAATAATCAACCATTTCTGTAAGAATATTTATTATTATAACTTGAACAAGTAATTTACACTGTCTGGCTTCTTTGAAATGAGAGTTTGAACCAAGTGAGTTTTAAGGAGCCTCAACACCTCACATTCTAAAACTGATTTATATAGCAAGAACTAAATATTGGTAAAAAGAAGAATGATGTTTATTGTTTTGGGCAATGCAATAATAAGTAATGATCATAATAGTTATGAGTTATGATGAAAGTTTAAGTAAAATAATGCATTCAAGACAGTGCAAGGCTAAAATTGATTATTTCAATAGCTATTGTTACAAGTTTAAATCACTTTATGCTGAAAAATAAATCAAGAAAACTTGGAATGAATTGGCCAAAAGCCTCTAAGTGAATACAAGAGAAGATATATAAAGATAATACGAAATGACATAAAAAAATGATCAACAAATTTTAGCACAACTGCTTATTTAGTGATGCCAGATTTTCTGGGAATATTAACACATTGGATCAGACAGTATTCTGTCTCCAAGTGTTAATAAATGAAAAATTAACTGGACTTTTCCATTACAATCAGAAATGGAAACTATCAACCCAGGGAACAAACCTGGTGACCCACTCATGAGAAACAATGTTCAACTTCAATGAGTTCTGGAACCTAAATATTAAACCCAACAGCACTGCACAGGGTCTGAGCTGTCCACTAAAGTTACACCATAACAAAGCCCTGCTTTGCAAAATTGGTTCAGACCTGACCAAGTCTGGTTCTAGTCACTCATATGTGATAATCACAAGACTCAAACACAACAAACAAGGAATCATAGATGAAACCTGTCTAGGTTCAAATCATGTCTCCACCTCTTCTTGGCTATATGACTTCAATTTATTCATCTGTAGAATGTCAATAATAATAGCAGAATTTCTCACATGAGTTTCTGCAGAATTTGAAGGGTGAATGCATGAAGTGTGCCTATAGCCATGCTTGCACCAAGTATCTCTTCAATGTCTTGGTAATGATTAACAGCTGCAACTACGTGTTGAGGGGAAAATGTATGTGAGTATCTGAGAACGTTGCTATTAATAACCTTAAACAGTCAGAATTCTATATTAGCTGTTTACATATCTTAAACCTGCCTTGCTAAAACTCTGAATCACAGAAGTTAATGATTGTAAAATTTGGCAGGTTTATGAGGTAGTTGTCTCTGTTGTCTAAAATTACAGTAACTTTTCTTAGAGTATTTTACTACAGTTCATAAGAGATCTAGTCTTTCCTTTTACTTTTATATTTCTATATTCAATAATATTTTCCAGAACTTTTTTATGATCTAGTTTGGATTATTTTTTTCTTTAGCTGCAAAGGATTTTCTCTCTCTTGAATAGCCTACTTTTGTTCTTCTCCTAATTTCAAAGTCCTTTAGCTAAATTCTCAGTGCCATTATTTTAAAGGTAACATTTAGTAGTAATATTTATTTTCACAAATAAATTATTGTCCCTATTATAATGTAAATGAAAATGAAATACTGATACATTGTAGGGAAGATGCCAAATATAATGTCATTCAACCACACCCAACCAAATTCCCCAAATTTTTGTTTATCATCGTAAGATTTCGGAATCAGAGGCTTTAATACTCAAAGGGACACGATAGCAGTCATCTCATGCAAAGTCATTTTTTACATGAAAATTTCAAAACCTGCATCTGTTAGATAAGCTAATCAAGTGAATTGGGATTATATACAAAATAGTGACTGAATTCTGAGTCATTTCTGCTAATAGAAGCCAGTAATTTAATCACATGAGTAAAATGCCAAATTGCAGATCATTTTATTGAAAATCCAATATGCAAATATTTTCTTCTTCTCTCCACTCAAGATTTTTACTATATTATATATACATTTTGTGCTCAATATTTTTGAAACAGTATTCAACAGTTTACTTTCAAGTAACTTTAGACCTGATTGAGACCAAATTTTTTATATAAAACCAAACTTAAATTCTGATCTAAAAGCCATACACATTTGAGTTGTGTATTTGAGTTGACACATACGAGGTCACACAATTAATTTTGCAAACTCATCCTAGAAAAAGTGCTACATACCTCATTGCTGAGTATGACTACAGTCACCTTCGAAGTACTCCCCTTTGGAAGCTATGCACTGACACCAGCACCTAGTCCACCCTTCAAAGCAGTTTTGGAACTCTTTCTGGGATGGCCATCAGAACTGACATTGTCTGAAAAATCTGACAATTAAGTTCAGAAACTTACCACCACATACTTATGTTGGCAGCACTGTACAAACAACTCAGTAAGATGTCATAACCGTGACAAGTCATAAATAAGCAAGATAATAATCATTTCTACTAGAAATATTTGTCTACTGGCTCTAAGTTCTTGAGATAATGTTTATATTTGTGTTTCAGAAACTGTCGATTACTACGGGTAGTATTTCACCTCTTGGTACTCCCATCCTAGGCATACTCTCGGCAGTCAGTTCTCTTTAATATAGATTAAAGATTGATACTTATTGATGCTGTTATTGGTGTTAGTGGAGATGGGGATGGTAGTGCTGATGGTGATGTTGGTGATGATGTGAAGAAGAAAACAAATTTTTTTTCTACTTACCATTAGAAACACCAGAAATGAAAATTTTAAAAGTTGCAACATGACATCCACACCTATGGATGAGAACTTGATCTTTACTGTCTTGGCATTCTTCTCTTGCATTCTTTTTTTTTTTTTTTTTTTTTTTTTTTTTTTTTTTTTTTTTTTTTTTTTTTTTTTTTTTTTTTTTTTTTTTTTTTTTGCTTTTTGGTATGTGGGTAGCTCCCTGACTGGGAATCGAACCCAGGCCGCAGCACTGATAGTGCTAGCGCCGAAGCCTTAAGCCTTAAGCCACTATACCATCAGGGAACTCCCCTTCTCTTGCATTCTTAAGTGGCTTATTCATTCTCATCTTTCGGGTCTTAGATTAAATGGCCTTCTTTAGAGAAGCCTACTGTAGAAGAACAAATTGAAATACCAAGTTCTCTCTCCCTATTTATTCTCTCTCTTATTACTCCAATTTATTTAATTCATAGCCCTTATTACAATCTCATACCACCTTTAATATTACCTTGTTTATAAGATGCGGTACTTATCCACTGTCACTTCCATCCTACTAGAAGAAATGAGGTCAGCCTTTTTTCTATCTTTTTGCCATTGCATTCAATCAATTCTCTGGTTACAATTTAGCTTTTTATTTACATTCTACCACAGGAAAAAAAATTCTAGCCATGATAATGTGTTCTGAGTATAATATAAATATTCCTGTAAAAATTTGGTGTGCTGAGATGTGTACATCTAGGTCATTCATTCTCTCTGAGCTGAAAACAGAGGTCTATGTTGGGATCTGTGGAGTTGGAACTTGTTTTCTTTCTTTTCATGACCTTCCAGAAAATAGTCAATTTCTATCCTTACCTATTCTCATCTCCCTTCTCATGATGAGACTAATTTTCTAAATAAAGATTTGATAGGAGATTCCTTGTGGTCCTTAGCCTTATCTCTGACTCAGGTCCTATTCATGCATTATCCCTCTGGCTGACTCATGGATTTTCTTCCCAGATGGCCCTGGTTACTGTGAGTTCTGTAACTCTAACCTTGTCTGCTTGGTTTGGCATTCTATTGTCTATTTTCATTTCTTTCATTCCTATAATCCCCTGACTTTCCTGGTTGTAATAACTCAAATGTGATTCCCGCTGCACCTTTGTATGTCTTTTTTTTTAATTTATTTTTATTGTTAGACTTTTTGGGGTGGCATCCATTAGCAAGAATTACATAGGTTTCAGGCATACAATTCTACAGTGCATTGTCAACTTTTTGTGTAATACATTCACATAATGACAATGACGAATAGTTTAGTTCCTTTTTTATTTTAAGTACAGAGTTCAAATTTTGGCAGGCACGCAATCAGGAAGGACCCTTCACTTAGAAATGAAACAGATGAACTGAACATATTCATTACAGGCTATTATGAAGAATAACTGCTCAAATTTTACAAGTCAGTATGTTGCGATCATAACATAAACTCCACCCATTGTTAGTGAAAAGCCAACTAACCAATAGGCAAAATTTAACAGATCCAGTTTAAACTGTGATAAGAAACACTGTTATATTGGATCTAAAAAAACAAAACAAAACAAAGTCATATTAGATCCTAGCCACATCCTGCATTGTAGACCTGTATAACAGGTCAATAGGAAAACCTTGTTTTATTGACAAGTCTTAGGAGCTTGATTAGGAGAAATAAAATACTAAGTAAGAAAAAATAAAATACTGTGTTTTTTTGAATAAGAAAATTTGGAAAAACTTACAGAAGTCTTTTCCAAATGCTTAAGACGCTTCCATAAATGCTTATCTCACACTATATATAGAAACTGCATTAAACTGTACAAGGCAAAGGAGACCCAGAACTCCTGCAGGGTTAGGCATTCTGAGGTTCCCAAATTGTGTCTGCCATTTGCTAACCATGTCGTCTTGGGGACATTACATAAACTTTCTAAGAGCTTACTTTCATAGCTTACAAAATGTAGATGACAATGATGCCTACTTTTCAGAGTTGGTGTGAAACTGAGAGAAGAATAAAAGGTGTGAGATGCATAGTCGAACTCAATAAGTGGTAATATTTTTAGGATCAAACCCCTGTAGATGAAAAACCAACAGTGTTAAAATATTGTGACAGCTGTTTATGAGGTAAAATGACGTTAAGAATACAATGTGCATTTTCCAATTTTAACTTTTATTTTAGGGTAATAACTGATTCATCTTAGTATGATATAGGGACATGTCAATATTCTGCCTTGGCTTACATTAATTCTGTCTTAAATTGAGGCATCCCCATCTGTCTTTTCTTAGAAGGGGCCCTTTATCAGTAAACCAAACCAGAACCCCTTTTAACTTTGGCCATGACTACATACTTGATGTTTCTAGAACTCTGAAAAAAAATATATATTATAGAGCAATAAAAATAGATAATACTTGGCCTTTATTTTAGTTTAGTTTTTCCATGTTGCATTGTGATGAGGTTTGTGTCCTCTTGTATCTGTCCCTAGAAAAGGGAAAGCACTGCTCATAATAAACAAAAATACTGATAGGCCAACTTCACATGTGTTTTCGTTTGTATGGTTTTATTAGCAGTCAAATAATAATATGGCATGTCCCATCAATGACAGATAAATACATTTCTATGTCATTTGCTTTCTCTGCCAGAGCCGCTGGGCAGGATTATGCCTGTATCTTCTACCATAACATTCAATGCACTTCACAGGGACTGATTGTGCAAAAATCTTTTTCCTTCTAGAAAGTGACTTGCACAAACTTCCTAGCACCTATATAATACAGGAATGGATACAATAATAAATGCAAAGTCATGGATTAATAAATGAATGAACAGCCACACAGCAGTGGAAGGATGGAAAGAATCAGCCGAATCTTCATGTTTAGAAGGCTGACTGGTGAAAGAAAGTAGCCTCAGCCCAAGAACAAGATAGGAACGTCTGTAGCTGAAAGCCACTGAGATAGTCAGGGACATAACACATAGTGGACACAGTTGGGAAGTGACAGTTAAGGGAAAGGAACCTAACGAAAAGGATCCTGGAAAGGACACCAAGGTGAAGTAAACCATCAGGTGGGTGGACAGTCAACAGTCCCAAGACACTGAAGCACAGGGACCCCAGGAAAGGGGAGAAGAGGGGGTTCAGTCTGGAAAAGTGATTAGTGAAAGAAGAGGTCCCATTGCAAATCCTAAGAGTTGCATTAGAAAAGGTTGCAAAAAGATGTTTCACTCCAGAGAAAATGAAATTTGTAAACAATGAGAAAATGGCTTAAATTTCCAAGAATTTAAATGAGAGCCAAGTGAAGCAGTTAGTTTTTAAAACTCATGTTTTTTTCTGAAAAAAATAAAAACAGATCTTTCCATGTTACAGAGAAGTTGATATTGATACTGTTTCATAGCTTCTTATAGAGAATTGGGCCTGTTTAAAAAAGAAAGCGTAAATACAAAACATAAGTATGTGTCAGTGGGACCATAAAGTGAAAAATGGACAAGGAGTGAATAGTTAATTAAAATAAAAACAATTAGTGGGGTTTAAGGTTTTCAACACATGTTTTGCATCACTGTCATATTTTGATCTTATTTATAAATGTAGTATTGAAGTATTTGCAAAGAGAAGACATACTTTAGCAATTTTTAAAATAATTTTTGTCCATAATTCAACTGCCCTTAAACAAAAAGCAGTGGATACAGCGAGACTTCCGTTAGGTTCCTGAGCACATTGTTCACCACAAACAATAAAATTTTCTCCAGTTTAAAAGGAGAGAAATTTTACAAAAACTCTACCATTCTTTTCCACTATAAAAACCATGATTTCTGGCTTGCCACAACTTGTCATAAATCAGCTAGTTTTCTAAGAAGTGATAAAACACTGAAATGGAGACATTGTAAATTGTGAAGGCCTATTGCTGACCATAGAGATTTTTTTTTAATAAATTCCAGTTATTGTACACACACAAAACAACATCAGGGCGTGAGAGATTTGTAAGCTCAAAGCCCTATTCACTTCTATGGGAGATGTATCATATTTATGCTAATTAAAAATTCTTTCCATTGGTAGAGAAACAAACTCAAGGCATGTGCTTTCTGAACAAAGAATAAAAATAATTATTACTACAGCTTATCCATGTCTTTTATCTTGTTAACAAATGAGTCATTGTCTGTTACTTTTAGCAGGCATTTAAAAGTGAAACAAGGCTTGAGTTTTCTGGGAAGGAAAATTCCACGACCTTAGACAAAACCGAGGAATAGAGAAAACAAGAAACAGTGAATTACTTCCCCAATGGAGGAACTACAGCAAAAGCAAGATAGAAGCAAGATAGCAAGAATCGTGCCTTCACATCATTCATCACAAGCAGTATTGTGCTCACCAGTGAAAGTGCACCCTTACTAAAGGAAACGAAAACATTCACAGACTCATCACTGAATAGCGAGGAAGGGCTGAGGTGCAAACAGCAACCAGAACGCGGCAGGGTTGTGCAGATGCTACGGTGTCGGTGTTGCCTTTTTCAAAGCATCGTGAAAGCGCTGTTTCCATCGTTGCTGGCTTTGAGGCACAACAAAGTCATTCTCAAAAAGTAGCATTTGAAAGCTCTTAGTATGTAAAGGAACGTTGGCATGATGCCCTATGAAAATAATTTTACAAAATAAAACTGACAAAGAAGAATCAAAGTCCCGCAGGCCTTTTCATTGGGGGCTTGAAATTTTAAAAGAGAGCAAAACCCAGGAAGGAGAGCATCACTTTAGAATCAGAATGATGAAAGTCATGAACAAGAATGGACGATAGTTCGTGCAGCCCCCCTGTGTGCCCCATGAGGGCTTGCTCTCTCGATCTGTGTCGTACTGTGCACAGCACTCATCAGAGAATGCAGATAAAATGCACATTGTTAAAATGCAGCTCTGAGGTTGGGCCTGACACTGTATTTCTCACCAGCTCCCTGGCCACAGCACTCGGGTCGTGGATGGATCTCAGTATATGCAAGAACTGTCTAATTGCTCTATTGTGAACGGTTTCCGGGGTGTGGACTCATGCCCTCAGGAAGAAGCAAGTGCCATCGGGGTGACAGTCAAGCTATTTCACAAGTTAAAATTCGCTTTTTGGTAAATTCCATCCCTGGATTCTAGTTTTAGCCTCCAGAATCAGAACTACTAAATCTAATTTCTCTTTTACTCGAAATATTAATCTCAAGAAATTGTATCCCCCTAGAGTCTTTCCTTTCCTAGAAAATGACATCCCTGATACAATGATGGTTTGTTTTGGGTCCTTTCTGCTATCTTGTTTGCTCTGTACTGGATAAGTTTCAGGGTACACTGTCCCTTAACAATGAAGGGCCCAGGGCATGAACACAAGACCCAGTTCAGATGCAACGGGCAGTCACTGTGCATCTATTTCTGATTCTATGTTTCTATAAAACACATTAAACTTGTCTAAGTTTGTGTAAAACTCATGGACTCAGCCCAAAACTGACACTGCACATAGTTAATTATTGCCCAGAAAACAGCCCCCACTTACATGGAAATCATCAAATAGCAAAACTAAGAATTAAATAGCTTGTTTGTTTTGCGTGGTGAACTCTCGTGAACACGTCCTCCCTGGCTTCCTCACCTAATTCACAGCCTCATTCTCTCCCCTTCCCTGGCACGACTCTCACACTGGGGCCTCACACATCTTAAAGCTGTTGAACTCCAGTGACCTCCATCTCACTCCAACTCAACCATTTATTGGCATGTCCACACTCTAGTTGTGTCATTCCTTGAAACCGCTTCTCTTCACTTTCTCGCGTGCTGAGCACTGATTCAATCTGAACACCACACGCCCCATAATGCACAGACCTCATTTGTGTCTTTATTTTGACTCTCATGCCTTCAGTCCCTCTAAGGCATCAGTCCATCAAGCCCATCTGACTTCACTTTTGTTTCAATCCACTTTGCAACCTCCTACTAAAACAGTTGGAGTTCTTACAGTGTATCTTTAATGCTTCCTGCAGGGTCCACACCAGTTTCTCCCAATTCCAGCCCGTGGAAATGCTCATTACTGGTTTTCTTCATTCCTGTCTGTACAAAGGTTGGGGGTGGGTCTTTCAACTTACTGATTGCATTAGCAATGCCAGTGATCCGAACTTCATTTTTGACTCTGTATGTCACTCCCTATAGCAACAAATCCAAACCTTCAACATTGTGAAGTTTCCAGCCCTCCCTTGAATCATAAATTTGCACAGATGATCTCACTAACAATTCACCGAAATGATCAAGACCACCTGGCATATGATCTCTCAACTTTCCTGCCCTCCTGAGTCTGTATTTTTGTATGCCTTTTCTTGCTTCATGCTAACCTCCTCGGAGGAAGATGTTTCCTTGTCAAGGTTAATATGTCAAGGTTAAAATGTCTACATATTTCTATTTACCATCTCCCTGCCTGAAACAACGTGTTATGGTATCAATTATACATTCTACCTTGTTTTTCAATTTCCCTGTTGGATTTATCCTCTTTACTCATAACTATGCTTAAATTTTCATATCCGTCTTCAAACTAGCATTCTCTTAAGCCTATGTCTTTTTTGCTTTTACCCATAAAATTGGCGAAATAAGCCAGTACTCTCTGTCTCCTCTTTAACCAAGTGCTCACTTTGTAAGTCTTTGCAATTTGATTTTCTTTCATTGTCTTCCTCAGTACTGCCTCACCCACTAAGCGAGTGCATTGAAAGTCAGCTCCAATCAAGTTTAAAAGCATTTTCTCAGTTATGCTTCTTGTCTCCTCTATAGTATTGATTAATCAGAGGATAAAATATCCTCTGATATTATTGATGTCCTGTTCTTTCTCAAAGGTTTGGGTTTTTTTTCCCCTGAATTCCATTACATTTTATTATTCTGGTTCTTCTAGCCCTCTGCTCCTGTGTACAATTAATTTAAAAACCTGCCACATAGCAGATGATTTATTTTTTCTATCTCTTTTACTTCTTATTATATTAATGCTACATTCTCAGCCACCTTCTCTCATGACTGTCCCTTACTGACTTGCCACCCAGGTGTTATGACAATGACTGTCACATCTATATTTTTCAGTCCATAGTTCTCTACCTATAATATCAGAGACATAAAGAAATCAGTCCACTGCAAGACTTTCATGTGAAAAGTCTATAAGAATTTCAACATATGCAATTTTTTTCTGTTAAACTTTCTTAAATCTACCTTGCCTCCTATAGTTTCTGTCTTGATTGTGAATATGAACATCAATCTGGTATATTACATCATTTTAGATATGACTGAAGATATGACCCCTAACAATTTAGTCAATCTGTTACTCTATTTCCTCACTGTCTCTGAACTTCATTGTTCTATTCATTCTCCCCTTTTCACTGTGTTAGTCTAGATTTTGACCAATTCTTGGGACATATATCACCATAGCCCGTTACCAGACCTCTGACTGCACCCGACAGCTCTTCTTCACTTCGTTGTTACTGTTATCTTTCTGAAATCCACCCCTTTTCCAGATCCTTCTGTATTCGTTTTGTCCCTTCCCCATTTCTCCATACAAGGTGACCCTCTGCCTGTTATAGTTATTTTTTTTTCTCCAGAACATTAAACTGATTTTCTGACAAACTGAGGTTTAGAAACTTTTCATCGTGAAACTAGACAAAGCTTCTTTATATGTTTTTTATCTCCCCTCCCTTGTCTATCTGCCCCTCCTACCCTCTTGACCTCTGGTAACCACGAAACTGTTGTCTGTGTCTCTGATGGAGCTTCTTTAATAAACCAAAAGAGTCCACACTCCGCTTCAAAGGGCCCCTTGGAATGGGGTTTGTAATACAAGCATCTGCCAAGTCAGTGAGCACAATTTCTGTCGCAGAAAGTCAGTGACAGGGCTAGGGAGAAAAAAGCTAAGCTTTCACCAAACGTAACTGAAAGATGAAATTGATTATCTAGTGTTTACTCTCCAGACACAAAAAATATAAGATGCAAATTCTGGTCAACGATTGGTGGTGTGTGGTCTTCATCTTCAGCTCCATCCCTTTTAACTTTAATCCATTAATCCTTTAAATTCAGATTTGTGATTGCTTTTCTGTGGTTCTGGCACTAGGTGCAATGGGATGGTTTAATAAAAATAAGATTCAAAATATAGTGGTTTATGTTTAGACTTATGGTTATTTTTAAACTTCAGGAGCTTGCTGCTGGTTTCCCCATACATTTGGTGTAAATTTTCAACGTGGGTTCCCCTGCCCCAGAGGCCTTGCTCGGCCCTGACCCATGCCGTGCTTCCTTAGCTCATTGCCACTCAGCTACCCTTCCTTTCACTTTATCTGTCCTTGCATTCAGGATGATTTGCTTATCTCTTTATGTGTGACCACATCAGCTGCAATGGAAGCCCCTTGAAACATTTCATGTTTTTGTCACTAGTATAGTTCTGAGCCTCGAGAGCAGTGTCTAGCACAAAGCAAATGTTCAAAAAGCACACAGGTCTAAAGTAAACAAAGTGATTCACGAACCTAGTCAGTCAATGACTAATGAAAATAATTCTCTGGAAACATTTCTATTATCCATCGCTTATAGAGTCCAAAAACAGTAAACGCTGCTTATGCAATGAACACGGTTATTTGTGCAAACTTTCAATAAACTGATATTTAGTATTCTAAAACATATTTTCAGTATAACCAATTACCATTAATTTTATTCTTATGTATCCACTATGTTAAACATTGCCTTAGAGGTTTCACATCTTTTTCCAGGTAGAAACAGAATAGAGTGGATAGGACCAACGCATAGAATTCTCTATCCCCTGGCCTCTTGAGTCACTCATCTTAATACCTTGTAATATGTTTTCTTGGTTTTGATTTTTTTCTGTTTTGCTTTTATATCACACATTGAAAACTGTGTAAAAATACAAAAACATTTTAGCTTGGAGTCAAATAATTAAACTATAGAACTTAAAATTTTAGTGCTTTAGAATTTAAATTTTTATTAACAGTGAAAGCAATTTTTGCTCATTTGTTATCAATCATTATTATCAATATTATTATTACTAAAGAAAATACTTGTTGAGTTCATGTCAATTCTATACTGCTGATCAGGCAGAAATTAATAATTCAATAGAATGCCACAGCTAAATTAATCAACTTTGTAAATCACAGAAAAACCTGTCCCAAGTGGGAATATAATATGCATAATTTTGCTTTTTTAAGATATGTATGAAAATAGCGGTATTATATTTTTAAACTTAAAAATCGGCACTTAAAACAGTCCTATAAACGTTCCTGTTTTCAAATACACACTTTAAATACGGCTTTTTCTGCCCAGAAAAAAATAAGAACATTTGACATAAAAAAAGATTCCTGGAATCTAAGCTTGAATTGTTCAAGTAAAATGTATAAAATGAATTAATTACTTGTAACCTGCAGCGGCTTAATTTTCCCCTGATGAATAGTTAAAGGTTGGGATCATTCTATCTCCTAATTACGAACTTCACTGAACACTGCAGGCTGTGGTACCTCCCCCCAGTCCCCAGTTTCCAGCCCCGCCTTTAATGCCCCCAGTCTCTATCTTTAGCTTCTGAAATGGGTCCATTTCCAAAACACACTGCTCAAAGGCTCCCATTTTATTAAGTATAGCCCTTGGAAAGGAATTTAAGAATCATGCATTCTACTTTGCCATTTTATGAGTAAATTAAAAAGTTTAGTTAAATTAAATAAATTAAACAGGTTGGAAGGATACCATTTTAGGTCTTTTATTAGCTTCCTAAGGCTGCTATAGCAAATTACCCTGAATTAAGTGGCTTAAAACAACAGACACGTCTTTCCTGACAGCTCTGGAGGCCAGAAGCCTAAAATCAAGGTGGCCACAGGAGCATAACCCCCTGGGGCCCCTAGAAAAGCTTATTTCCGCTTCGGAAGGCTGCTGGCACTCCTGGGTTTGTGACACATCATGCCAAGCCCTCCTCTGTCACACATCACCTTGTCATTGGATTTAAGGTCCATCCAGATAATCCAGGGTGATCTCCTTATATCAAAATCCTTAAGTATTTACATCTGCAAAACCCCTTTTTCTTTCAAATGAGGTAGCATTCGCAGTCCCCAGGGATGAAGATACTGGATATATCACTTTCAGGGCCACCACTTTACCCATTGCAGGTTGAGATGGGAAGTTTACAGTCGTAACAGTTAATGATAGTAATGCCGGTGCGCATCTCCGTAGTAGCGGTATTGTCTTCGAGGCGCTTTTACATACATGCTCTCATGTGTCCCTAATCTAGCTCCCTCATTTTACTATGAGACAACCGAAGCTGGAAGAATTTCCTCAGAAGAAACACCAAGCTATTTAATGACAAAGCAAGATGACCACAACATAACTATGAAATTTTAATGTTTCAATTTAAATTGAACAAATACGATATTTGCCCAGGAATTTTTTTTTAATACCTGCACATCTATAGTGATCTCCTAGAAGAGGTTTCCCTTAGCATTTTGGAAACAGCTACTGTTCTTAGAAAGTCTTGAATTTTGGTTGGAAACAACAAGCCCTACCATTTGTTCAGATCGGTAAGAGTCAGTGTATAACAAGCTCTGGTTGTGGGCCAGGCCTGGTATTTTACAAGGATTACCTCATCTAAGCACAGTATATATAGTGGTTAAAATCTGGCTCAGCTCTTTGACAACCTGAGTTTAAACTCTGCTTCAGCATTTACTCATTGGGGCCCTTTGACAAGTCCATTAAACCCTCTAATTCTCATTTTCCTAATCTGAAAATTGGGAGTGACAGTTGAGCTCCCCTCACCGGGTTATCCTAAACCATCAAAGAAAGTAATACCTGCAGGCTTTGAAAGTGTGTGGATCTTGGTGCCTCATCCACCTGGACTGTGTGTTCTTTTAGACTGAAAACATCTTATTTAAGACAATTGCCTCATTGCGAATAGATTTTTTTCCCCACTTTGAACATTTCTACAGGGTGTCACATACATACAATTCTCTGTACTTCCTCCCACCCCCACCTTCCATATCTTCACCCTTCCTCGTACCACTCCTGTTCAAACAGGATCACACAGGAAAGCTATTGTGACCATTATGCTTTGGAACCAAAGAATGGCTAACAGTTCAGTCCTGAGGGCACAGAGAAAGTGTTCTTCACCCTGCAATAAACGCCCCTCCCGAATCAACAGTAACCACATATAAGCAAAACAACAACAACAGCAACAGCAACGAACCTTCCCTAAAAATCTCCTGCCTCAACCCTTAACCCAATACCTCAAGCAGTTAGAAAGTCGAGTCTCTGCTAACATTTCTCTAACTGCCAAGACAAGAACTGCCAAGACCCAGTTTCAAAGGTTCTGTCGAGGGTGCAAATTATCAGGCAGTTATTTTCTGTTTTGTAAGGACCCTCAAGAACTAAGGCCCTGTAATTATAGTCTAGGGAACCCATTTTAATGGGTTCTCTTTTATTGAATACTTCAGGAACACGCATTTGAAAGTTTCCAGTTGATTTGCATATTTTGCTGCTAACATAATTTGAAAATTGGAAGAAAGGGAAAAAGTAACTCATGATAATGGCAAAGTACATAACTGTGAGGCAGTCTCCCTAAGGCCCTGGTGAAGCTCAGGATAAGAGCTGTATTTCACATAACACCTCTATGCATGGCTGTGACAGAGGAACAAACAGCTCACTAATTACTCTCAACATCACTGGGGGAGATGACAATAAAAAGGAAGTATAAATGCTTAAAGTCCGGGTAAAAAATAGAGTGAAGTGAACCTAACATACGGGAGCTAATGATAAATCTGAAGAAAAGAAGTAAGCTCAAATCTGTGTAAAAAAATCGGGGCCTGGAAAGTAAAAAACAAAACAAAACTGAACAAAAAAACAAAAAATAACTGATTTTAACATTGATTCTGCAACCATTTAAAAGGAAAAGGAATTGCTCAGATGGTTTTAAATCAGAACTAAAAGTAATAGTGTAAAATTGTGCAAGGAAAATTTGGTCAAATTATTAAAGAAACATTTCCTAGCAGCAACATTTATTAAAGCATGGAATAATTTCTCTAGAGAATTAAAGTCCCTTCATTTGATTATTTCAAAATTAAACTGGACAAACCACTGGGACACGACTAGGCTAAGGTTTAATCATCCTGAGTTGGCACAGAAAAGCAGACAAGAGGTTCTACGAAGTCGATCCACTGCTTATCCTAAACGTGTATTAAATATGAATAACCACTTGTGTTGTCCCTATCTCCATTTGCCACCCAGAAACTGAAACTGACAACTATAAATTTGCAACACTGTTTATCACATGGTATGCGTTCATTACATTCTCCAGGAAGAGCACTTTGTCAGGCCTACTCACCTCTCGTGGCAAAGACAACTAAATAATAAAAAGTGGAGTAAAGGAAAGCTAGAATTCCCTCCTACCACCACTGCCATAGTTCTTTGAGTAAAGTGCAGACACCTTACACAGTCAACCAAGTGCTCCGTTGGCTAAAGCCCACGTACTATACAATATTCCCTCTCCACTTCCAGCATTCTCCATCTCCTAGTCCTTCAAGTATTCAGTTCCCTCTGTGCACTCATACTAGCTGCCTGGAGTACCTGTCACTCCTCCATGTAGTTTTTACAAGAGGTATTTATGATTCCTTGTACTGTTAACAGCATTATTTATGGAGAGTTTACCAGGCATGTCCAACATTTTGGCTTCCCTGGGCCATATTGGGAGAATTGTCTTGGACCACACATAACATACACTAACGTTAATGATAGCTGATGAGCTAAAAAAAATGTCTGTGCATAAATTTTGTAATGTTTTAAGAAAGTTTACAAATGTGTGTTGGGCCACATTCAAAGCCGTCCTGGGCTGCACGTGGCCCACGGGCTGTGGGTTGAACAAGCTTGGTTCATACCAAACTCACAGGTACAAGTGAGGCACCAGCCTCATACATCCTTACAGGATACCATTTTCTGATCAAAATACTATGCACATTGTGTTACAATTATCCATTTCCTCGTCTCTCTCTATCATTCCCTAGGTCAGGTATGAGAAGACATTTTCAGGACAAAGGCTACTTCTCCAATTGTCACAGTCCACTGGCTATTTATTTTATTATTCCTGTGGTCACCCCAAAATTGCTTGGTAGACCTTGATTGACATCTTGCCCAGCCCTGCCCGAGGCTATAGTTTATGAGATTATGCATCACTGTTCTCTTGTCTAGTGTTTTATCACCTTCTAGCTTAGCACCTGACAATAAAAGAGTGCTAAAAGCATCCTCTGAATGTATGTAGATAAGCTATCTATTGTCACAATAATGCTATGTAACAAACCATTAAATTAGTGGTTTACAACAATCGTGTTTTCATGTTCTTATGCCTGCTGGTGAACTGAAATTTGGCTGATTAAGCAGCCGGACATGGTTAAACTTGGAATTGAACTGCAGACTAGAACTCTGCTCCATGAGTTTTTAATCCTCCTTGGATCAATGGGTCAGCCAGGGTATGTTCTAAATGCAATGGCAGACACACAAGAGGCATAAGATTAAATGGGCAGTGCTGCTGTAAGCCTAGATTGGCAACTGCTGCAGCCATTTTTATTCACAGTCCGGCTACCAAAGCAAGTTCTGTGGCAGAATCTAACATAATGGGGCAAAGGAAAATACTCCACTACTAGTGAGAGAAAGGGTAAAATTGTGTGGCAAAGAAAATGAGTGTAGAAAGACTGAAGGATTGGAAATGACAATTTAATCATTCATAATATGAATAAATTATTACGGTACAATTAAAGTGCTAGTTATAACCTTGGTTAAATAACAGGTTTTTCTTTTTTACTTTAATAAACTAAAGTGATTGCCCAGTAAGAAACAAAGTATTATCTGAGCTGTTTCATAAATACTCAATGTATTTATTATCTACATGTACTGAACAGCTAAAAGTAGAGAGCTATCTATAACTCAAGAAAGTTTTATGTGCTTTACAAAGTGATAAATTCTATAAACACGTAAAACTCACCTGTCATTTAAATTACCTTCTGCAGAGGTCAGGGGGTATCTCATGATTTATATTTATATCATTCAGAGGACTAGGAAAAGAAAAAAATATTAGCTAATTTTTTCTTAGGAAATTGCACTACTAATCTAATCACCAAGTCGAACACCTTTAATGAGGTTGTCAAGAGAGTGATTCTGGCGCTTTATAAGATTACCCTAAAATCACCTGAAGATTATTTTCACGATCATGGCAAAGAGACTAGATGAGAATATGGTTCAGAACCACTTGTCCTTACCGGTTTCATTCTAGAGTAAAGTAACATCTTGAATTGGAGTTGCCACAAGAGGGTAATTGCGTGGCCTTTGGAGACACAGCTTGAGGTCATCTTCCACTTACTATGTGTGTGGCCTAGGTCAAGCTATTCAATTTTTCTGTGTCTCAGAAGATAATATTAATAGCATAATCCACTTCATTATGAGGGTTCAATGATAATCAAGGAGAGTAGAGAAAAGGACTCATGTGTCCTTCCTCATTTCTTTTCCAGCACTTAGCACAGTGTCCAGCTAATTGCATACCCTGAGGTAATATTACACTGAATACATGTGAAAAGATGGGTATGAAATCAGCAATGTTTCAGATTTATGGAGTTTGGGCTTAGCTAGTTTTCTCGTACTTATGTTGAAGATGCACTGAAGGTTCCAATTATGTTGGCTTTATAATTTATCTTCCAAATGACAACAGTTTTAGATCAGAAGGGAATACTATTGATAATTATAATGGGAATATAGTCATAAAGCAGACCATTTCAGACAATCAAGGCATTTTGGAAAACCTAGTTCTAGAAAATAAAGATTATTGCCTATATAAGCTGTAGTAATTTTATGCACAGGTATCTACTCAAATTCAACGGATCTCAAATTTTACTAGTCCTGCCCTCTCAAAATATTTCCTAATCAACTGGTGTCCTTATTATTCACATATTGAGATTATGTTTCCCAGGCCTTCAATCCTAGAAACTTCTACAGAAACATTTTAATTTTCTGTACAACACAATTGTTACAAGGTGACTTGCGTCCCTTCACAATTCATATTTTGAAGTCCTAACCCCCACTACCTCAGAATGTGATTATTTGGAAATAGGACCTTTAAATAAGTAATTGAAGTAAAATGAGATCTTAGGGGTGGGCCATAATCCAATAGGACTGGTATAAAAGAAGACTAAGATGCAGACATATACAGAGGAAAGGCCATGTGAAGACAGAAGGAGAAAACAACCATCTATAAGCCAAAGAGAGAGGCCTCACAAGAAACCAATCCTATAGATCCCTTCATCTGTGACTCCTAGGCTCTAGAATTATGACAAAAAAATTTCTGTTGTTTAAGCCACCTACCGAGTCTCTGGTACTTTGTTGTAACAGTCCTGGACAACTACCACAATACATGTTCATTCAGTCTCTGTTTGTCAGCCATAAAATCCGTTGCCTCAATAGGTGAGTCTTCAATCACCACAGACTTTAACAACAGTCTTGCCTTATTCAGTATCTTCCTCTTAATACATGGTTTATAATAACCCCATTTTATTCTCTCTAAAAACACTCATTTTCACAGCCCTGAAAATAATTTCCTCAACTATAAACTCTTCAGACAAAAAGTCAAAGATTCTGGCAGACGATCCAATTTTACCTACTCAAGAACATTTTTGTTTTATTATGCTCCACAATACATTATCACACCACTTAGCACAAGAACTGTCCCATGCATCCTACACATCATGCTTGCATTGCTTAAATTTTCTGACTCTGTCACTTACTTCCAGTACATCTACCTAGTATTTCACTTTTATCCATTTTCTTAGAATATTTTGGTATTCTATAATGTATATGGGAGGAAAGGGTTTGATTGAAAAGAAAATAATACACACATTGCATTTTCATTAGCTGAAAAACATAAAGAAATATGCCCATATATGTTTTTACTACCTGTAGTTACCTGTATTAGTTATCAGAGTGTTTAGGAAAAGAAACTTTATACCGGAATCAGAACTTAATGCCTGGTAGTTTTAGAAATACTTGGTGAATGATATTCAGTGGATACTCAGATGTGAGTTTAAAATTTCTTCTAGAAACTCAAAGCAGTTTGCATTGCATTCAAAGGAATATGAAATTCCTTATATGATCAAGCAATAATGAGACAAATAATGAGATAAATATTAGCCGGTAGGTTTTCCATCATGGGGTATGCAGAATTTAATAACTAGTATAACAGTGTAAAACAGTTTGCATTGTTTGTTTAGCTGTGAGGCTGCATATGTAGTTCACGTGTCATCTCGTAGAATTATTAACGTGGTATATTATATTCATTTTCAAAAATATGAAATTATGGCATGTGCAGCAGAGAATATTTTAACATAAAACATAACTATATTTATCTATTTTAAAATGCAAGATTATTTTTTTCATGGTGGAAGTATAGGCAGAGGACATTATATTATATTAATATCTTCATTTTCTTGTTTTGATTACATACATCATTTGCCTCTTAAAATTCAAACAATAACATGAGCACTAGATTGTGACATATTGTTAAAATATTGTCAATCAACCTATTAAAGTTTTTAAACATTTTAATGCCAACTTTATAAACAATGCTTCATAGATTGATACTCATATATGAGCAAATGATCTGTCCAGATATCACAAATGATTGATCATTTGTGTTCAAAAAACAACTGTCTCCACTATTTAAAACTGCTTTTTTCAGCACTTTTTTGTACTTTGGGGTGTGCAAAGATTTTCCCAAATCATAATATTTCCAAATTCAGTATGCTAAATTGTATTCTAAATGCAATAGATATTTAGATAGATCTTTTCACAGGAATATTCTCCCTGTTTAGAGAGTACATAGGTTGTCAATTTGTTTTTATTATTTAGATCCACTTAAGAGGTTAGGCAGTTTTAAAGTAATTTTAAGTTCACAGCAAAATTAATCAGAAGGACAGAAATTTCTCATACTTCCATAGCCCCAAACACACGTGGCCACCACTATTACCAACATGACTCACCAGAGTGGCACATTTATTACAATTAATGAACCTCCATTGGCACATCATCACGCAGGACCCACAGTTTACATTAAGATTCACACTTTGTGTTATATATTCTATGAGTTTAGGTGAATGCATTATGACATGTGTCCATCATTATGGCATCATACAGATTATTTTCTCTGACTTAAAAATCTTCTGTGCTCCATTTATTCACATCACACCCCCCCACATGCTGTTTATAATTTTAAAAAGGTAAACATTCTGAGTACCTCTTACACTTTCTGTGTTTATATGTTAAATGAAGAGCAGATCCAGTAGAAATAAGTCACTGTAACTAATAAGTTGTTGATGTTTCGGTCCTAAAGAACTGAATGTGTTTACTAGAAATTCTATATGATAGCAAACATGTCCTTATAGAGTCAAAGGAATAAATTTTGTCTCCTTTCTAGAAGTTGATTTTTCAGTGCAACTTTAACCAGGGGACCTTGAGTGATATGTATGGAGGAAAAGAAAATAGCAGTTAAATTATTCTTCTGAGAAGTATCGTAAACTGGTTTTGGGAAAATTTTCAAAAGCTATTTGTGGCAATAGGTAGGAGTAGAAAAGATGAGGAACAAATGAATACAATGAATAAAATAAAGTTTTAGCATTATTTATCACTGTGTGTTTCCTATTTCCCTAAAAATCTTTCGGCTTCTGGTCCCATGAAGATATTTTATATCTTACAAGAGATGATGGATCATTCTCCAGTGAGCTCCTCTGACTACCACGCATTTCTTGACTCAACACATCTTAGAGAACTTCTCCTGTGAACAGGAGGGATATTTTAACCTTCGTTCTAAAAAGAAAGGAAATCCAATTTGTTTTGCTTAGACAATTAATGTAAAAAGGGTGATATTACCTCTTTTAAAGTAAAAGTAGAAAACAATAAAATATTTTTTAGTCTTGAGATGAAACAATCCTCCTTTTCTAATTTTAGACAGATTGTGAAGAGACTCTCCTTCAATGAGATAAGGGCAGTCTTGAAACATTACTGTGCCTATAGTTTCTTTACTATGAATAATAAATAAACCAAATTGATGAACAGACTAACTCGGGAATGTGTGAGGAAGAATCCATGGAGAACAGAGGAGAATATGCTATTCTGAAAGGAAAAGATATCAACTTACAGGAAAAGAAACAATAGTTAGAGTCAGGGTTCAAGAAATAATGAGGAATCTGGGTGATAATCCCAGGCACACTGGGGTGTATGGTTTGATATGAATCTCTAATCAACGATTCTCAACCTGTGGGTCGCGACCCCTTTGGGGGTCGAAAGACCCTTTCACAGGGGTCACCTAAGACCATCGGAAAACACATATCAGATATTCACATTATGATTCATAACAGTAGCAACATTACAGTTATGAAGTAGCAATGAAAATAATTTTATGGGGGTCACCACACCAAGAGGAGCTGTACTAAAGGGTCGCAGCGTTAGGAAGGCTGAGAACCACTGCTCTAACTCCAGATGTTGGTGTTCCCCATGGCCCTGAATCTCCCCGTGGAAATGAAATCTCAATTAGGTTTTTTGAGAATAAGGTTTATTAGTTTTATTCCAGAGACTCACTAACCCACATCCTCCAATGTTAATGAAGCCACCTATAGAGGGTGCCAAAAAATGTATACACATTTTAAGCATGGAAAAAACTATTAAAATTGTAATACTCAATATATACTAATAACAAAAGATGAATATAAGTCATGTTTGACCTCTGCAATTACAAGAGGTGCTCAGAGCGGTTACAATCAGCACCCAGAGAGTGCTGATTACGGCAAACTACTGGTTCAACAACATTGACCAAGGTGTCCACTACTATCACTGCGCATACCGTTTCAATATCTTCTCATAGTTCCACCAGTGTGGCTAGTTTTCTGTGGTACAGCACATCTTTTAAGGTCCCCCACAGATAGAAGTCAAGGGGTGTTAAGTCAGGAGAACATAGAGGAAACTGAAACAATGTTCTCGAATTTTAAATACCACTTCAACATGGTCTTACGCTTTCAAATAACTGTGCATCCCTCCTCCATTTTTTCTTGACCGTCCTGCCTGTTGCATGGTGGCACTAACATTCATTTGATTAATGCCATCTTGTTTTATTTATTTTTTTTGGTAGTTCCCTGGCTGGGAATTGAACCCAAGCCTCAGCGAAACGCCTTTTGAGTGAACATCATGCTATACATTGCTACTATAATTCAATTCCACTTCAAAAAGTAATACATAGATAACATCTCTTACAATGTATATACCTTTCTTTGGCACCTTGGTATTTGTTTCCTTCATCCTTCTGTTGGATTTTGCTACTTTGATCTTCTACTGTGAAGTGAATCTCAACAGATTCTCTCTTGCTCTATTCCTCTCATCTGGCCTGTCCTATGAAAAGTTTGACTCAGGCAATCCAGGCTGAAGCCTGGAAAGCTGTTTATGATTTAAAACTTCCCATTTAAGACCTCTCTTTTATGAAATCTGTAATTCACACTACCACATAAGAATCTTCATCCATCACCTTTGTCTTGTTGTATTTCTATTGTTCACAAATATTTAATAGTCTCTATTTCTGCATAATAAGATAGAATCAAGATTTCACCCACAGCAGTCTGGTCTTTACCTCACTTTTCATCACATGTTTTATTTCTCTGTAGAACACGTTTTATTTCAGTTACCTTGATCACAAGCATGCCTTTCACAGTCTAGCATCCACACCTTTATTCACATTTATTCCTGAAATGTCCTCCACTTTCTTTTCCAATTACCTAAATTGTATCCAGCCTTTGAATTAAAAAAAAAAAAAAAAAAAAAAAAAAACTTATCTTCCCTAGTAAATCATTCTCAGACAGTCATAGACCGTAGTGATGCCTGCCTCCCTTTTGTGAACTCTCACTGCCCCCTACATATTCTATTTGTAATTTGTCACTTCCCATACATTGAGATAAATTATTTGGCTTTTTTCACCAAAAGTATTTTTGATCTACCAAAAATAACCTATAAGAAAATGCTTTTGTATCTTATCAAATGCCTTGTATAGTACTTTGGACATAATACATTTCTAATAAGGAGATGTCCATCTGTGTATCTAGGCCTAGATAAGGAACCATCAGTGTCCCACAGAACTATAAAGAATAGAGTCACCTTACTGGCCTGAGTGTCAGAAAACATCTTTTGACCTTTAAGCTTCTAGTAAGTTGTTCCTACCTACTTTCGCCTACAGATCCCTGGGAAACAGTTTCTGTCTTTACAGGATTGCAAAGCCTTCTCATGTTCCTTCTCATGGTCATAGACTCCTGGTTCTTGATTTTCCGGCTCTTGATGCCTTCTTACTTCTTTGGCACCGTGCTCTCCTGATCCCCATCTGCCAGTGTGGTTTTGACCAATGACTTAGAAGCACCATCTTAGAAGAATAAGGAATAGTGTTTGGGGTGAGGAGAGATTCTCTGTTGAAAAAAATTTGGAAATTGCTGGTATAAACAAATTGAAAGAGTGTCCTTTGATTCAGTATCTTTATTATATGCATTGTGCATCTTGTAGAAGAGAATAAACATGGTCACATCTTTCAGATTCTGCAGAGCACCTTGCAAAGCCTTGCTGATTGTCCTGTTGGAAAACTCCCAGTTCTGGTACTCTCTGCCTTCCAAACAGAGTGATGATAACGTGCAAATTTATCATCAAAGCTACATCAAACATGATTCTATAAATAATCTACAACTTCCCTATCTACATATAATTGACCCCTTAAATCACACGGAAGTCCTTTTTCACCTAAACAACTCACTGAGTGTTATAATTGACTTGACTCACCATGAAAAATTAGGTCAGCATCACACTTTGAGGATCTATTGTGTGAAAAACACTATGAGATCTGCCAGGAGTACAAGAATAAGTAGGATTCAATTCTTGGTCTTGAGGAGTTCACGGATTCCTTCATATGACAGGTTGGTAAATCAGTGAAGCATAATACATTGTGGTTAGTGCATGACCAAAGCAGGGACAAAAACACATTACTATGGAAACACAACAGTCAGGACCTGGCCTACTGAGTGACTCAGTGATGGTCAGTAGTTAGTTAGAAGAGATGATATACAGTAGACTTTTTTAGGTTTTGTACTCAGTGTATGCTCCTCCTCTATAGATTTTCTCAGTCCTGAAGGCTTCATTCCTACAACTTCAGGTACCATGAGATCAAACATAACATGTTGTCTAACTGAGCAAATCATCTTTGAACAGGGAGCTTCTGTTTCTTATTTGTGAGCAGCAGATCTGGAAGCTTATAAAGATTCAGGATTAACAACATCATTTTAGTTCGGTCATGCTAAGTCATCTCTCAATGGAGCCAAAATCTGGCTCAAGGAAGAGCATTATGAAGGGATGCTGAGCCCTAGAGGAGAGAAGCAGTAAGAGTAAGTGGTGTCTTAAAGCTGGAGGCAAATAGGCAGCTGCTTTGGACTGAGGATTCATGTCCTCCCGAAAGTTGTATGTTGAAACCCTAATCCCTATCGTGATGGTATCTGAAGGTGGGCCCTTTGGGAGGTATTAGGTCTTGGAGGCAGAGGCCGCAAGAATGATATTAAGGCTATTATCAAAAGAGACATGAGAGAGATCATCTCTCTCCACCATGTGAGGATGCGGAAAGAAGGGAGTCATCTGCAAACAGGGAAGAGGGCCCTCACCCAAAAGGCAATGTACAGGCGCCTTGACCTTGGACTTCCCAGCCTCTAAAACTATGAAAAAGACATATTTATAGTTTAAGACACCGGTCTATGCTAATTTGTTATAGGATCCCAATCTGACCAGTACAATATCTTTAAGTTGTGATGGTTTTTATATTCTCAATATCCTCTCTCATGAGACCTGACCGTCCTTTACTGCTGAGTTTCTGCGAAATCCCCTAGCATGCACCTCCCTTTCCTTGAGCATTTTTGTTCTTTGTAATCTAACAATCCCTAACTAAGAAAGGCGATGTTGCATGAAATGATAGAAAAAAAGCTGAGAGGTTTTGGGTTGACAGTGGGAAGTGTGGTTCAGATTAAAAAGGAGCCTAGGACGACGCCTTTGCTATTTATTCCCTGTTACGTGGTCGTGAGCAATCACCCTCTTACTCTTACGCAGTTTGCCCAAGCGACTCCTCTGCAACAGCCTGTAACACGTCAGTGTGGTACTGAGGTATCAAATACTTAAGCCTGAGTCCACACCAGCACCCCCACCCTGATCCAGCTCAATAGACTATAACTTGGTTCAAAACACTGTACAAGCAGAAATTTAAAAAAGAAAAACACACACAGAATTTATTTATAAAAACGTGTAATTGTTCTTACATGTTTAAACTTCAGTCCCCTTCAGAGTACTCTCCGTGGGAGGCAGCACGGCCGTGGAGACACTTTCCCACGGCTCAGAGCAGTCCTGAACTCGTCGATGCGGGTGCCTTGTAGTGCTGCTGCTGTTTCTGTTGTCACCTCTTCCACATCAGTAGAACCTTCCCCTTGGAGCACTTTTTTCATCTGGGGAAACAAAACAAAGTTGCTGGGGGCCAGATCTGGGGACTAGGGAGGGTAGGGCATGGGGGCCATGCCATTTTCGGTCAAAAAACCCTGAACACTCAGCGCAGTGAGGGCGGGGGGACTGAAAGCTTGTATTAATTTACCATCTTTTCCCAGGGATAACACGATGTGACGAGAGTTCTGTGCACGCTACCTTCATTTGTGTGGCACAGCGTTAAGATACGGGCTCATACTCTGAAGTAGACTTCCACGTCGGCTATTGTCCTTGTTGTTCCTACTGTTTTCTTTTCTCAGTATGTCTTAAAACCAACGCATTTAGTTTCATATTCTTGTTTAGTAAAAAGCGAGTCTTCTCTTAGCTTTGAGGTTAAATAAATATTTAACAATAGAAAATTGGGTAATTTCTTTGTGCCTCAGTGCCCAAATTTATAAAACGTGTGGGTAACACATGCTATCCAAAATTTGTCATGGCAGGAGCAGTTACTTCCTGACCAATATCCATGATAATAGAACACCTTTGGTTCCTTTCCCAATTCCATTGCATTCTACTGAGTGTGTCTAACACCATGCTAAAAAGCTGACTGTTTCTAATGACACTGGGGCTAGACACTGTTCTAAGCACTAAACATTTACTGAATAATTTACCTTTGCAACAACCCCGGTGTCATCATTATCCACATTTTATACACAAGAAAACCAAGGGGCAGGGAGACTAAATGGCCTTCATTGTGGGCACATAGTTAGCAAATGCATGTCAGAATTCAAATCTTGACTGTTGGGCCCTGTGGTGCATGCTTCTAGCCGTTACACCATACTCTCTCTCACTTCAGCTGTTCTCTTACTTACTTTGTTTTGCCCCAAAGGCATCACTTGCTAAATTGAAGACTCCTGAGATAGCCAAAGAAAGTTTTGGAAGGTTATGGAAGTAGAAAATAACTTTCAGCTGTGGTCCAACTGTGTGCATGTATGTGTGTGCACGTGTGTGTGTGTGTTTTCCTCTAATAACTAAAAAAACAGTAATGAGTGTCTAAAGATGTGTATCACTTTTATCATGAGTTTATTATGTTGATTTATTTACATATTTAAAGGTGTGCTTTGGAGCAACTTCTTACATATTTAGAAAATCTGTTGTAATTTTATTCCTAAAGTTTTACTTTCATGCTTTTATCCACCAGGACTAAGTGGAGGTGGAATAATTTTCTTCCCTAATCTTGTAAACAAAAAATATTTTTTGTAAGGAAAATGTTCATAAACTGAAGCTCAGCAAGCTGTGCGCATTATGGGCTTGGGGATGACATTGTCTCCTGGTTGGTATAAGTGTGCATTTCTGCCTGTATTTATACATTTCTCTATATTTGGTCAAGTAGAACCCAGCTATTGGAGATTTAAGAAATTGCTAGTTCTGAAAGTTTATGTTCATTAATTTGTTTAGAACAGTATCATATATATACACACGCACACACACACACACACACACATATATATACACTGAGCAAATATTATTGGATTATAATATTGGTTTAAATAATTATGTGAAATTGTCAGAAATAAAATTCAGATGTAGAAGAGAGTTTAAAAATAAACTCAGAGATATAGAAAGTTGCTTTTCAATGCATATAAAGTTTCAGTTATGCCAGATGAGAAAGTTCTAAAGTTCTGCTGTGCTTAGAGTTAACAACACTGTATATGTTGTGCTCATAGTTAACAATACTATACTGTATACTTAAAAATTTGTTAAGAGGATAGATATCATGTTACTTTTTTAAAAACACAATTTAAAAAATAATGGACTGTGTTACCCTTACATTTTGTAAATTTGGAAATTAAGACCTAGAAAAATTAAGCGACTTCCATCACCAAGCCTAGAAAACAGCACATGATACATGACCCATCTTGCTCCACAAAGATCTTGGGGCAAAGTAGAAAAACAATGCATTGTAAGTTTCTTTTTACGTCTTTTTCTTAAACTACAAACTAACTCAAAATAAAACAGGCCCAGAAACTGGCTAAGAAACATGTCAGTCAGTAGACTTGATATGCTTGACAGATGTCTTGATTGCACCAAGCAGCTGGATAAAAGCAGGATCAAAAGAAAAAACAATTGACTCAAGAGTCCAGATGTTTGCTACAGATATCCAGATGATGAAGTGAAAATGTAATTTCCACTCACATGTTTACATAGCCAAGACCATTGAAAAACAATTTTCAACTTGTAATCAATTTAGATGTTTAAAGAAAACACTAGTAAACAAATATTTTGTTGACATTCTATCAATTTAGTTTTATACAATACTTTATATAACCTTATGTAGAAATATAACAATATATGACTCCATGAAATGGCAGCTCTATTTGCTGGGGGCGGGAAATGTGATTTAGAAGAACCAAATGTCCTAGAGTTTCAATTTTGAAATATGTTGTTTCATGCAGTGAGAGAAAAAGTCATCGAGAACCATCATTCCTCATAGTTGTGATTACAAATCACCAGGAGAAAATTAGTCATTACTCAAGGGATGTGACCTTTGAAAACAAAATTATTTGAGAGTAGAGTCATTTTAAGAAGACTTGAATTTACTGTACCAAATATTTACACATAGATCTTCCCATAAAATGTCTTGATGAAGGAACTTCTCTAATAAATTAATAGACATTTGTTTCAATCCTTTTGGAAATCAGTATATAGAAAAATCAAAATATTACTGACAAAATTTTATTGTTAACTTGCAGCAATTAAAAACACTCATCTTTTTAACCAACCAGAAGTTCTTCCCTTCTGTGGAATGGTCTGGTCAGTAAGAGTTGCTTTGGCTTGTACTCTTGATGGTAAATATAGAGGAAATCTCTATGCAACCAGGCAAAGCCTGTGTTTGGGTGACTCTGGCTGAAACAGCCTAAAATCCAGTTGCAGTCATTCAAGAACTGTACCAATTAAACTACTTGACTTCGGAAGCTTCCTCTTGCCCTCACTGTCTCTGTGTTATAGCCTTGGTGAAGAATTAGAAGTTTACATCGGAAAAGTCACTTGGGATACTAAAAGAAATATTTCTTAGCTGATTCAAGAAGCACTTATACCGAACCAACTCATTTAAACCAGGGTTTGTTTACTCACTTTCTTTAGTTTTGTAAAATATATGTAATAATGTCAAAAGTCTTTGAAATATTAAGGAACTTATTCTCCCAGGTCTTTTTTTATTACTAAAAATACCAAGATAAAATTAATTCTTCATTCTTTTTTGGAAACAATGCCAAGGTTTAAATATTGTTAAATACAATTTTACAAGTTAACGTGTTTAAAAGAGATCCAATTAAAATATCCAATGTAGTAAATATACCTTTCTTAAATGCACATACAAATATTTAAACAGTTTTAAAGCTAAACAATAACAACAAATATAAAAATTGATAAGGAACAAGTAAATGCAGTCATTTATAATATAATTACTTTAATGAGCCGAAGTAAACAGCCAAACAAATAAAACGATTCATTTTCAACTACATTAAATGACAAATTGCATCTTGTCTTGGAAGTAAAAGCAGTAGAATATCCTAACAACAGCTGCAGATTTAGTAGTTTATTTGGTTATTGTTTTTCCCATCAATATTCTTTCCAGATTAGCATATTTCAGCAGCAACTGCTACTTTAGTAAAATGTAAGCAAGTGAGCAAAATTCAATTATGATTCAACAATAGAGATATTGAGCTCAGTTTTTTTAAACCAAACACTTTACTAAACATAAAATATACTAAAAAAAAAACAACAAAAACAACTGTGTTTTTATCTGATTTATTTATTTCTTCAACAATCTCCCAAATTCTTAAAACTCGCTCTTGGTTAATTCAACAAATTATTTAAATACTACTAATTTCGAGCACAGGTTTTGATATCATATAGATTAAAAAAGCAAATAATTACATCAACTGGATATGTTTATATCTAATTTTTTTATCTTTATATAAAAGAGTTCTAGAGCGTATTGAAACAAATTAGCTCTCTTAATATTGATCCCACATTGTGGGAATACCTGTTTTCTGTAGTTTAAATGTACCAAGTTTTCCAAAAATGAGGATTTGTCCAGCTTTCCTATTTTAATTTTGAGATTTAACATCTCAATCTGAAGAACAGTAGTTAGAGTTAGCTGGATTATGGCCCTGTTTTCAGAACTTTTAAACACGTTGCAAGTTCACCTTATTTCTATGAACATTTATGTATTTATTCCTTCAGCATTTCTTTCTTTAAAAAAAAACAACAACAACAACATGAGGATACAGGATAAGAAGGAAAACCATTAAATAAAAGTAAGAGTGACTTGAATTTTTTGGCCTAAGTGACTTCCACCACATGCCAAAAACAAGGCTTGAAAAGACTAGAAGAACTGGCAAGAAAAGCTTCGGGACAGATGACTTTTATCTGGGAGAAACACGGGGAAACGGAGAAGTTAGGTCCCACTGTGCTGGAAGTGGGTTATGCCACACCCTCAATTTGAAAACTTGTACTTCAGGACAGGATGCACACACCAGGCTCTGAACATTCATGAAGAGAATTCTGTACAATCAGTAAGTGTTTATTTATTGCATGCACGCACTAGTATTCACACAATATGCACACATCTGTTAATTTAATAGAACTTAGATGAAATTGATGAAACTATTTAGAACCTATTTTCAAAGAATTAAAAATTCTGGATTGGGAAAAACCAAGTGAACAATTTACAAAATAACTTATAAGAGTTTGAACAATAGAAACACACAAAGAATAATTCATTTTGATTTGTACAAAGTAGATACATTTCGTGGACAAAGTAGCATGTCAATTAAAGATTAGAATAAGAATATAATATTGATATCAAGAAAAAAAGAGCAATATAAACAAATGACAAAGTATTGATGAGACTGATGATCCAGACACTGAGTGAAAGGTAGGTGAGAGAATGAGCAGAGAAACAGCTATACAGGTATGGCTTGGATTTTGGAAGTGACTGTCCACAGTATTGAACTTGAACTTTATTAAAAAGGTTAAACAAGGAAAAACTTTTCATAGACGTTATGGCCTGACAGAAGTTAAGATATAACATAATAAGCCACTGAGTCCAGAACAACAATCCTATGAGGAATGGAGATACATGTTGGGGAAGGTAGAGAGGTATTGGAAATAATAAAAGATACTAAAAACACATTTGTAGGAATTCAGGTAAAAGAACAAAACAAAATAGCACCTGAACTGGGCCTTGCGTCCAAAGGAAGATAAAAAAGAAAGTTCAAAAGATCAATCACTTAAAGACATGAGAATCAAGTGAAGGGCTATTAATAGTAATTAAACACTTGTTTAGTCTCCGGAACTTAGGTAAAAATTTTGTTAAAAGACAGGCAGTTTTCTGTTTTTTTCCTAATAATAAGGTGGAGGTTTTGTGTGTGATTCTTACAAGTATCAGCAATTATAAACACAGAAAAATACCTATGAAAATGAACACTTCTCTTTCTTAGTTTGTCATTATTCAAGGGTATCACAATTATGTTCAACAAACCTAGTTGTGGAACAGCTGTGTTTTTGCAAGGAAGCTATAAATGATGAGCTTGGAATATAGACAACATTTTCTCATGCATAGAATTATTTCACAATTGGTAATCCAGTGTGAACTGTTGAAGAACAACATACAACAACAAAAATATATTTTCATGCCAAAGTGACAGATGACATAGTAGCATAACTAATAAAATGTTCAGTCTTAAGAACACAAACATAAAAGTGTAATTTTTAAAGTAACAGTCTTTCATATTGTATTTATTGGTGCCCACCTGTTCAAATTCAACTCAACTTCACATATTAAACTTAGGATAGATTTACTTGCTCATTCATTCAGCAAATATTAATTGAATTCATACTGTATGCCAGGTACTCTATTCCTTCAGAGACAACAGGAAGACACATTCTGGCGAGGCAGTCAGACACGGTGAACTAATTGCTGCAATGTAATGTGCAGTCTGTAACTGAGAGCATATAATAATATTCATATGTAGAAAAGAGAAATGATCAGGACCAAGTGGAAGGTTATTATTTTCTAGAGAACTAAAATGCATTCATTCTGGAGCTGAGCCATGAATGGTATTTAGGAGTGATTCAAAGAGAAGAAAACAAAAAGAAGACTATTTTCATGGATAGAGCGGTATAAGAAGGTGTGATGAGTCCAAAGGAAGAACAGAGTGTCCTCTGTGAGTGGAGTTAGGAGAATTAGGGAGGGAGTAAGGGAAGAGAAATGAGCCATGGGGAAAGAGTCCAGAATTTATTCTGAAAGTAATGGCTTTGTAAGAATTTTGTAGGCAGAGAGTAGGAGAAATTAATTACAGTTGACCTTTAAGCAACATGGATTTGGACTGTATGACTTTACTTATAAGCAGATGTTTTTAATAAATACATACAGTACTGTAAATATAGTTTCTCTTCTTCATGATTTCCTTAATATTTTCTCTACTTTATGTTATTGTCAGAATACAGTACATAGTATATGTAACATACAAAATATGCGTGAATTGACTGTTTATGTTATCAGTAAGGCTTCATGTCAATGATAGGCTATTAAATAGTTAAGTTTTGGGGAATCAAAATTATAGGCAAATATAGAGAACTCCACCTTAATGAGCTCATCTAATTCTAATTACCTCTCAAATCCCACCTCCTAATTAACATTACATTGGGGGTATGTGACTTTTGGCAATACCCATTCCCACAGTATCCCTCATCTTACCAAAGACTGTCAGGACAGACTGGATTTCACATGGCTCCTGGGCAGGTAGTTCTGAGAGATCATAAACGTGTCCCTGATCTGTGTGATGACCAGCTGGTAGCGCACTCTGGCATCTGTTCTCCCTCCTTTATTGCCTTTTTCTCTTTCTCCCTTACTTCCACTTGCCTTGCAGTGCACTCTCTCATAAAACACTATCAAATATGGATCTTCCAGTCTCTCATGTCTGAGAACCCAGGATAACAGTGAGCTAAAAACAAATAAATAAATAAAATTTAAATAAAATTTTTAAAAAAAGGAGGAACAGGAAATAGCATTCTCAGTATAATCCTATTTCAATTAAATTATACATTAATAATTTCAGTGTCCAAGTCACCACCATACTTCTTCGATCGATTTAATACCTTTTGTCATAATACAGGACCAAGTAAAAGAATTAAAATGAACTTAGAGTGTGACAACCTAAAACCTTCATTATAAAACACATGAAAAAGCTAACTTACTGAAATAATTTTTAGGCTTGGGTTGTCAGATATGTACTATTATAAAATGTGTTGCTTTGGGGACTCAGCAATGCTTTTAGTTTTCTTTTTTCTTCTGTTTCATTTTAACAAAAAATCTAAATTATCATTTAAAAAATATTTCTTAGGAAACCTAAATAGCCAAAAAGTGTGATAAATTCATAAAGACATGAGAATTGCAGATATTTAAGTAAATTTAAAACATAATTGCCCTTTATTTTTAACAAACTTAAGGTAATAAGTTATTGTTACAATTATAAGAAGAGAATATTATTCTTAATTTAAGGTTTAAATAAAATAGTCACCTGGAAAATAAAGAGCACATCTTTCTATCAAAAGTTATAGGAAGTATAAAGAAGAAAATACTTGTCTGAAAATGATTAAATATGCTTATATTTAATTTTTATGCTTTAATAGAATCATAAAAAGGTTTTCTCTTGAAATTTTGATTTGTAAATTACATTCCATGTGATGAATATTTCAAAAGCTTGCTTTTCACATAGCTAGTGATATTTAGTAAATAAAAGATAAATAAGAGATTAGATATTTTTAAAAAATTGAAGTGAAGTCATTATTTTTAAATTGAAGAGATTTGAATGTTTCACCATAGATAGAAACAGACCTGTGGACCTGAAGCCCATGAGAAACTATTGCACAAAGGGAATAAAATTCAGAGGGTCACTCATGGACATCACAATCCTTTTATTATACTCTGTGGCATTTCTGTTCTGTAGGAGGAATTGTAACATAACTTTCTCCATCTGAAACACTGCTGGGGGTACACAGTGATTTGGTCTGACAATGACAACAAAAAGGAGGGTGTGTACTGTCACTTAACAGCAAAGTGACAAGGGGGTTTTGAACAAGTTACTTCAATTCATTGAATCTCAGTTTCCTGCTTTTAAAGAAACTTTTAAGAAAGGGGTGAATAACAACTATCCCAGAGAAATTTCTGGGAAGATTTTATAACTTAGCAAAATAATATTTACTAAGGTCTCATCCTCAGAGTCAAGAGATGTGCATCTTCCATCCCCTTGTAAATGAACCACCACTTAAATATTAAATTTGTTTGTAACATAGCTGGATTTTTATTCTTTGTGTTTAGTAAGCACATTTAGCCAGCATGAGATTGAAATGAAATCTCCACATAGAGTAGACTGTCTTAGACATCTCTTGGTCTTGCCCATACCCAGACAGGTCACCTCTTCCTCCAGTCATTGCTGCCACCACCAGATGTGCACAAATGCAATCTGGCAGTACAGCCTCTCAGCTGTATTGCATGCCTTTCACCTTTTGCCTGTGCTTCTTGGGCTTAAGGGTACATGAATGCCCGGTGGGACAACCTTTGATAAACAAAAACAGGCATCCAAGGGTTAATGTGGCCTTAAGGCAGTGGGCAATTGAGAGGACAATTCCTTGAATGGACAATGCTGAGGTACCTTCTGAAGAGCCTGTCAGGATCCTAGCCCTTTTAGGCACATAGGTATCACTTCAACTCAAGAATGTCTCCTGGCTTGGCTTTTGTTCCTTGCCTCCTCTCACTTTCCCCAGACAGGGGTCCAAATAAACTACCTGCATTTATTACCTTATTTCAGGCTCTTCTTAGGGGCAGGAGGATGGAGAAAATCCAGGTTAAAGAGAAGCCACTAAGGGATTTATTAACACATGTTAGTAGAATGGTAACTTGTAGTAACCAAAGGGGAAAGAAACATGATTCCTTGCCAACATTATCTTGTAATACTATAATAGTAGTAGTAGTAGTATTAAAAAAATTAACATATTTAAGATTTGTCAACTTATGTAATTTAAGTGAAGATTTTTGAAGGAATATTTGAGCTCACTAAAGCTACCACTATCCTAAACAATTAAGAAAACTTATGTCCAAGTCACCATCTGCTAAGAGTGAGAGCTATCTGTTATTTTTCAATATATTCAAATGGAATTAAGCCAGAACATGGAGGAGTTATGGAATTTTTTTACTGCTTTCCTTGGCAGAAATTCTCAGTGCAATTTAAATTCACCTAACTGAAGTTTGTGCTTTATCTTTTACATAAATCATGTACAGCAGTTAAGAAAAACATGAGCTATTGAAAAACACCGATGACTTTTCTCATAAAACTTCCAACATCACAGCTGCTTTCTCAGATATTTTTCCTTTCTTTAGTTCTCAGAGAACAAAAAGGGATTTGAACAGCTAACAACAACAAAATTATATTTATATAGTCCCTGTTGTGATTTTTACACAATGGAAGCATTCATTTACCATCTTTGTCACATGTTTTATTTTATAATTTTTCCCTTTTTATTCCCATGAACATATGTAACTAATGACCCAAAACATGTTTGAAAGCAACTTCTGAGTAGGAAACTCGTCAACTGCAGGACTCAGAAGTCGTGTATGTGCAACTCTTAATTTGCCATCCGTACTTGGTCTATAATAGTGAGGCCATCCTGAAGGTGTACAGTGTAGCCATTCTCCCATATCTTCTCACCTGCTCCATTCTATACTTCTTACAACAGAATAATAATAAAAAATCCTCAGGTAGGACTTAGTACGGCAGTCAGTATTCTATGGTCTTTACAAAAACCATCACAATGAATCTCTAAAACCCTAGGAGGGTTATATAACACTAGGGTAGAGAGTAGTTAAATAATTTGCCAAGATTACACACTTAATACGTAAGCTTAGGAGCTTTGGGGGATTCACACCCAAGCTCTCAGCCATGTGTCTGCCTTCTTATCCATTACAGAATGTTTTCTCTCCATGTAACAAAAATCCTTGCCAGACTAATAGGAATGTAACGTAGTGGCAATGTCAAAAGACCATACATACAGTAAAGAAAACTGCCTCTAAAGAGAAGAAATAGCCATGTTGACACTATTTTAGAATACCAATTGGCTGCTCCTTGAATCTTCCATAATGTCCATACATGCAAAAAGAATGAGAGAGAGGCGGTGGGAAAGATTCCCATATCATATTATGAAAATAAGATGAGATGTTCAGATGCCAAGATTGCTGACATTTTTATCACTGTCTCAACCTGCACATCTGTGCCTACATTGACTCGTATATCAACATTTGGCCATACTATGAAGTGCAGGGCACACAAATTTGATGAGATTCTTATAAAATTTGGTAAGAATTTGAAGCAATTGTAGTACATTGTAGGAACAAATATTTTCTCCCCCATCTTAGAGTACTCTTATTTAATGCATAGGCATAATACACTATTACAGATGGATCCTACCATTATATTCTGATGTTCTAGATAGATACAGTGTGCTTATGATTTGGCTGTGCTACTAATGTTGAACTTAAAAAGACCACCCAATGTAAGTTTCAGCTACAAACAAAAGTGTAAGTAAATTAGGTAGATTCCCACTCTGCCAGTCTCCTGGGTGGGTGGGGGATATTCAGTTTAAGTGACAGAAAAAAATAACTCTTCCCTTCAAATGAATCATATCTCAGTAACCAACAAGAAGACATGGAGGAAACATTTCACATCGAGAATACAATCATTGATGGGGAAAAAAAACAGTTTTGAAAAAAGAAATTTGGTCTGATGAACCCTATCACACAAGTGTTAATGTGGTGAAAGCATCTATCTTTAGCATGTATCTTTATAGTCTTCTTAGTTAAGAATTTAGTTTAAAACGTAAATCAGTCACATGAATGTTCTGCTGAGGCACTAAGAAATTCTATCAAAGACTTTAGTGAATAGGTAGAACTGTTTAATTTTATTTATGAATACAGTTAAAAATAGACATGTAAATTGAGAAACATAGAAATGTATGTGTGCCTATATGAGGGCTGTCCAGAAAACAATCTAGCCATAAATGCCTCTGTTTATATTAGATGACTGGATATTTTCTGGACAGCCCTCATGTATATGTATGTGTATATGTGTACGCGTGTGTGAATGTGTGAGTGTGTTCATCTCTGGAAGAGATGAACCCCGAACTACCGCCTGTTTTCCCCCCAGCCACCTCTCAAGGGAGGACCTCCTTCAGTTCCCTTCCCATCACAGTGGCTATACCTCCCTGACTACCATGCAAAACACAGATTTCACCATTACCTTTGGGATATACTACTGTGCTTTGCTGCAAAGTGTTAAATTAGATTCCTTAGATATTAACAATCAAATATAAAGCAAACTTATCAATTGCCTCTAGACTACTCCTTTTTAGATATAACTCTTCCCTGGGGAGAAATTTAAGGACTTTAGCTCCTCTCTTTGGTTAATTTTCCCTGAGTTTTATTTTTTATAATATATTAGTTACCCTTTCCTCCTCATTCCCTGAATATTCAAGTATGCTCTGTGGCAAAAATAATACCATTTATTGTTTGAAAATATTTATTGAGCACTGACTGTGTGCTTGGAATTTGTCACTTGGAGATGCGTAACTTTAAAAAACAAACAAACAGTAAGTCTGTCTTCGATGAGCTCATATTTTTAGTGAAGGGAAGTCCCAAACAAATAAGACATAATTTAGCACAGGGCAATAAAGAAAAATACTTGTGAGTATAAGGAATAGGGAATCCTGTGGGTGGGCAACTATTACTATGTCATGTAGTATGGTAAAAAAACGTGAAGGTGGCATTTCAGCAAAAATATAAAAAAGTCAGGAGTTAGCATTTTTATTTAGATCCATGACAGAATTCACTATTCAAATAATTGAACAGAGGAATTCTAAGAGATCACAAAATATAGTCTGTCATCATGCCTGTAGGGAAATGCAAATGACGGCAGATGGTTAAGAAATTTTGAAATAAAGAAAAATAATAAATTTTGAAGTCTCTCAAGTTGATAGCAGAATAAGCCACTAAGAAGATGGATGGAGAAATGATGCTAATATTTCACTGAACTTGGAAAAAGCTCTGGCAGTCAATGTGTGATTTCAGTTCTTTGCACAATGAAGTTGTTCTTTGTCTTTGTCATCAACTTTTATTCATGTATTATAAATGCACATTTTGGAGGGAGGTATAAATTCAAAATCAATACAATACACCTGTATTAACCTAAAACAACTGGACCATAAATTAACTGGTCCTTCTATTTGGAACAGCATAACAAGTTCTTTGAGTAAATAATGCCACTCTCATTGGCAGTACCATATACAGTTTCTTGAATAATCTTCTGCACAAAAGTAGCAAATCTGAGGGGTTGCCATTTACATTGAAGACTTGGTCTTACTCTGAAAATGTAAAGTCAGAGGTAGAGATTCTAAACCTGCTGGCTAAGTCTCAGGTGACTAAGACAGAGCCCTCCACCATAACCCGCCATTGGCACACACTCAGTCATGCACACAGTTGAGAGAGCCCACAGGCACACAAGGGTGTGCAAGGCTTCTTGTTGACCTTGCACCCAGCACCCATGGAAATCCCTTTTCTTATATCCCTGCAACCGTAGCTTGACTATAAACTGAACATGGTCACCCCACATGGAGGGCAGGATCTAGAGGTGACAAGGTGTGTGCCACTAGATGTGTGTAGGCTCCACCCAGTGCTGATGGCAGGGCATTAGAGAGTATAATGTGCCTGCGCTCAACAACCGGGCTAACTACCCATTTGCAAAGGTACCCTGAGCAGAAACAGCATTGTAAAGGGCTGCTCATATCTTCTTTAAACATAAACATATTTAAGTATTATACATCTGGCATTTTTCAGCAAGTTGTCATTTGAGTCATTCTATGTACTGACAGAATTATTCTTTTTTTTTCTTTTTGCCTTTAGAATCAATTAACAGTGTAGAATTCCTTTGAGAGAATTTGCACTCGTATCATGAATCATTTCATTTGATTCTCACATCTTGCATAAAGTAGACACAATTATAATTCTTATTTTACAACTAGAAAAAAATGAAGCTGAAAGTTCAGTGATATGCCCTAAATCATAAAGTTTGGATTCAATAGAGTCCAAATTTGAATGCAGATATCACATCTGTAGAGCCCATGCATTTAAAAACTAATCTGACCCTTGCTTGCTCCATCCCATGTCAGCAGGCCCATTGTGTAATGTACTTGCAGATTGTGCAATGCCCACTGCAATGAACTGTGCATTAAAATGCCTAAAAAACAGGGGATCTAAGTCAAAATGTCTAACTTCATTGGAGAGGTGAGATGATGTTGCATTTACTTCAATGGGAATTAAATCATATGCAACTTACCATTCTGTTGTAAACCACAATATTTTAATTAGTACTACTGGATCCGAAATCCAAAAGCTTCTTAACCTCACAAGAAGTAATTTATAGATAGAGTCCCCTCCTCCTCATAAACCCAGACTTGGCCTTCGACAAACTTAAATAATTCCGCTGCCAAGTCTTGAAAAGAATATTGTGATACTCATGCATAGTATTCACTAGTTTTTATTTTAGTAGACATGTGGGAATCCACCAAATATTTGCTTGAAGAAAGAAGCTTTTGATATGAAACCCTTTTTGCTCAACATATTTGATTCTGGATTTAATGCCTAAAGTAGTAAACCATAAAGGAATATAAAAAAGCAGACAAAAAGTAAGTTCATTGTTACCCAGAATTAGACATATAGATGTAATGCTCTTTTTACAAGGCATAAAAAAGTTTCATAAAATGCATTCTGTCACCTATATGTCTCAGTCCTTGAAAAGTGCAACTCAGCAATATTTTTACATTTCTCAAATATGTATTCTTATGGAATTTTAGTATCAAACAGAAGAAATTACATCACCTAATTCTTCCTCTCATATTTTTATTTCTTTACCTAGTAAAATAGAAGACATTTCCAACTTTAAAACCTGAGTCATTTTCAAGCCCAGCTGTTAAAGATTATATGTAAACTCCTGTAAAACCAGTTTATATTGGCTTTATGTTGGCAACCTGACTTGATAGAAATAATATAACACATTTTGGGATTTACAGTGCAAAACACAAACTGGATTATAGTTGTACACACAGGTATAATAAATATTGAGTAACCTCTCATTTTCTATTTAGCTATTTCTATTTAGCTATTTCTATTAGCTATTTAACAATGCTGTTTACCTATTTATAATTGTTTTTCAAATCTCACACGTGCACAAATGAGTGCACAAGGAGTTCATTTGAATTATTTAGGGCTTAGTGGTGGGAAACAAGCCACTGCCTGTGTTTTAAGCAGATATAAATAATAAAGTCAATTAAGTCCAGGACTGAAGCATCAGACCCTGGTCCGAGCTCCCAAGAAGACCTTATTGGCTCAGAAGAACTGACCCTCCATGATCAATTTCTTAGGCATAGTCTGGCTACCATCAAACAACATGTTCAGATTGTTCAATAACATAGTATCATAGTGACAATCCAGGTATCTGGGACCTCAAATTAGAACAATGCTCCAAATCTAAGTGAACATAATTCACTTCTAGAACCTTAGCTGCACCAATATCTGGGGATGTCAAATGTTAACTTACCAGCCTATATTTCCACTATTTGGAAATAGATACTGAGTAGAAATCCAACATATGTAGCACACTTCTAAACAGAATTATGAATCTAAATATTATCTGTTTTAATATAAACTAAACAAAAGCAAAGCTATGTGTTCCTACCAATAAGTAAACAACAAAACTCCTGAAATCGATGCCTTGATAATATTATCTAGAACTAAGTTCACAGTTTTATGGCTCTACTCAGCTGGTAACTCTAAATATGTTTATCAACAAAGACTTATCTGACCTTTCAGCTACTTCTAGTACCCTGAAGTAGAGATTTAAGGACTAGTAAGAAGTGACAAGAGTCCGTTGCTATGCAAAGGTGAAGTTTTTGGGAACCCTATAAATAACTCCAGGACATAAGAGAGAGGTGAGCACCTGCCATAGGTCTGCAGAGAAGTCACGTTCAACACAGATTTGGGCAGTGGGAATTCATTAAGAGAATAATGAGCAAACCATAATGAAAACAAATTATTGAAAAAGATAATCTTGCTCTGGAAAACTATTCATTCTACAAATGAGTAATTATTGAACTTGCACTAAGATAGCATACTCTAAATGGCTCGTCAGAAAAGCAAAATACAAAATGTAGACAATGGGCTAAAAAGTCCAATGTCTAATGACATTTGGAAAGTTGTACATTTCTGAGAAAAGATACAAAGTAATGTTTTATTATAATAATAATCTGACTTTTTTATTAGGATGTTAAGTATGGTAATTTTAACTGGGTTATTTCCAATAAAATGCAATAAAAATATAATAGTTACATGGACTATGATAGAATTTTTTTAATAGCTGCTTATGAAATTGTATGAAGCTGAGAGACAAAGTATCTTATTTCTATGATTTTTTAAAAATTTATCTTCCTCAAAGATTCTCATAATTAAAATACCCATCTGTGCTCTCCTGGTAGAATTTGTGCCTATCCCCTGATCTATTATACAAGAAAACTCAACACGTACTTGGAACAAAAATCTCTGAATATTTTTAATCTGTGTCAACAAATAAGTCAGAAATTTAACATGCTGACAGGGTATTTTTCTAGCATGATATTATATTAATATGTGTTGTCAAATGATCCAAAACTTCTTGATGTCCACAATGGTCTGTCCAGCAAGTACATCTGATGTCTCAAATGAAGACATATTCTTTTTTCCAAATTCTGCAGTCTTACATATGCACAGCACATGCAATGAGCAGCAAAAACTGCCAAGTGGCGTTATCGAATCCTGGGTCTTGATTAGAGATCATTTTCATCTGTGACCAAATTAGAAGTCATAACATTGAAGTCATATAAATTGTCTATTCATCAGAAAGCACAAGAAAACAAGCAAAAAAAGCATACATGCTATTTTACAGCTGAAATCACTAAGCACATTTGGTACAAGCATTGTCCTTATTGTCCAGGAAATACAGAGCATTTGTCACAAGAGCTCACGGGGTCTGTTAGTGAACCATCTTATTAACTACCCTATAGCAGAGGAAAACATTGTCAAAAGCTCATTTCCTCATCTCTGTGGAAAATGAATTCAATAAACTTGGCCTTAAGCATATTAGTAAAAATAACTACCATTTATCAAGTGCCCACCATTTATATTGTGCTATAAATACATACTTAATAAGCCTTTACAATAATGTGCGAGATTGGCCTTCCCAAGGCCGAGAACCACGCTAAGCGGTTGAATCCAGAGCACGTACTAATGACATTGTGGCCAGGACGTGACCTACATCTGCGTGGCTTGAAATCTCATTACCATATCCAGATGCCTCTTTTTAGTTTGTGCTCTAATACAACCTAATACAAAATGCTTCTTCATGTACCTTTTCAGGATGCTGCTAATTCATCCTCATAAATAACAGGAGTCACAATTGCATCAGGACTTCCAGCTAACTTCAAGTCAGAAAATGTCCCCTCAGGCTTTAAAATAAAATAATAAAATAAAAAATAAAATAAATAAAGTTTAAATTTCACTCAATTAAAATTAAAATCTGAAAGTCTGATTTTCAATTAAAATAACTGCTTAGAGAAATAAGGCAGAAACCCAAAAATACTCTAAAGTGGGAATGACTTTCCAAGTATTAAAGCTACATAGAAAAGCATTGCTCCTCAATCCAGGGGTGATAAAGTTTTCCACATTGATTTCACACAGGTATCAATCAATCAGAATGATTAGTGGATTTAAGACATTACTAGAAGTAGAATAGCAAAACATAATGAAAAAGAGGGTTCTTGGGTTCTAACTTGGCTCCTCCTCTTACTAGCTTTGTGACCTTGAACATTTTACTGAATCTATTTACTTTCAGTATATTCACATCTAAAACAGGAAAAATGAAAGAACACACAATATCCCATTGTAGAGATATCTTGAAGGTTTCATGAACTAATACCAGTCAAGTGCTGGTACAGAATCTCTCATATAATGTTAGCTTCTAGTATCATTACATGAGACTGAAAAAGAATTAAAAAATAAAATCAGGGATAAAATTTTGAGAGCCTTAGTAAATACATAAAATACAATAATGACCACAGCACAGTAAATGTAACATCAATTCCAATATTAATATACACATCCAAAATTAATAACATTAAAGCCTATTAACATAATTTCTCTACCTTCCTTTCTCACTAAATATATTTCAGGGTCTCTATCTCTGCAACTTTCCATGCAATATCTGAAAATTTATTTTGCTTAATTGTGGATAATATACTAATACAAAGAGGCATTTATCCCTTATATATTTTCCTATAGCCATTTTGGTGCAGCTGTCCATCGCAGCCGACTGTAGAGGCTGGGTGAGGTGACTACAGTTGACATCTAGGGGTCTAGTGCTACAGCCAGTAGTACTAGACAGTACTAATTACTAATTGTATTCATTTTTACAGCACGTAGCGTTACTTTCAGGCTCTGCCTATTGTCAGAGTACTAGGTGCAAATCTGCTGTTTATTTTAGACCATCAACTAATTCTCTTCCTAATTAGCTGACTGAACGGCATGGTCCAGCAGCATATTCTAACGAGTCTTACAAACCTGATTGTGAGGTGTATAGCAACAGCAAAACATGAGAGACATCAGTGCACTACATACTGTAAACAGTGTAATGTATCAATGCATGCAACTGATTGTTTTGAGCACTACCATATACCATCCACTACAACAGTATAAGCTATAACCCAAAAACAGTGTTTGGAATGATTTTTGTCGGTATTGACAATATTGAGCATGTTATGTTGAAAAAATACATGTTTTCTGCAAGGTTTATTTGTTATTTAGTTGTTTTAGATTCATTTATAGGGTAGTTAGAAAGAAACTAACATAAACTGCAACTATAATTGATCCCTTGTGAAATTCCTATTTTGCTCCAAATTTTGCATGAAGTATTCAACACTGGGATGAGAAAAAAATTTTTTCAACACCAAAAGGGTTAACTGGTGATGTAATGCCTTTCAAATAGGCTATTCAAAATAATCTCCTCAGCCTCTCAGCTTCATAATCACAAGTCCTCAATTTTGAATCCTGTAATGATCCCAGAAATTCAAAGAAAATTAAATACTTAAGAAAAAAAGATAAATATTTGTGTTGTGTCCATCATGTATATTTATCATATGCTATGAATATGTTTAGCAAGCCTTCACAACAACACTGCAAGATTGGCCTTACCATACACATTTGGCAGATGAAGGACTTTGCAGATGAATTAACTGTCAGGTATATGGCACTGCCTGCCTCCAAGATAGAGCATTTAGAATGATGGATAGGTGGGTGGTCTTTAGAGACAAACCAACTGTGGTCACCAAAAGTAGTCTTAGCTGGGCCACTTGCTAGGGTAGGCAAGTCCATCAATCTCCATGTGTCTCTTTTTTAATTATAAAATTCAAGCAGAGCATTGGCCCCACTCGTAGAATGTAGTGACTTCCTCTAAGAAGCCATAGTAACAAACTCACTTCCTCACTTTACAACTAAAAGCATTAGAATTCTAATTCAAGTTCCAAGCATGCTTCCCTAAACTTCATTGGTAATGATTTTTTCTGTGTCATCTGCTTTATCTTCTTCCTAGGATTACTATATAAATACAGAATACTCAATTAAATTCGAACTTTAGAAAAGTGGTGATTTTTATTTCCATGTAAGTATATCCCAAATACTACATAGGACATATACTAAAAAAATATATTATTTGAAACTCAAATTTAACTGAATACCCTCTATTTTATTTGGCAAACTTTCTCCCTCCTTTTTCTAATTATTCCAAAGAAGAATGATTTGAAGTTTGGTACATTTTTTTTTAATTGGGATTGAAAAAATATGTTGAAAGTTCTATGGCTATGAAGTCAACTGTTACATAAGAAACTCTAACTTGGATGGGAATGACCAGTGAAATTCTCTTTATTTACTTAAATCTACAAAATATAACATTCTTTCTTCTTTCCCTTAAAAAAATACTTTAAAATGTTAATGAAAAAAATTTTAAGTGACCTTTAAAATAATTGAAGGTAGAAACTGATTTAATTTCCACAAAATAAAGTAGTGGAGTTTGCCAAATTATTTTATTTGATGTCGGAGTGATTTTTTAGCATGAGAGAATGATAGGGTTTTATAGCACAATTTGTGTGCCAAACGTTCAATAACAGGGAAGCAGTCCTGACAAAGAAGTAACATTTCTCCTAGTACTTGAGTATTTGAATTGTTTTCTTAAAAAAAAAAGGAAAAAAGAAAAAGAAAAATAGCTTCATTTTGGAAGTTTATGCATCTTAAGTCACAACACAGAGAAATTATCTTTATAGATCTTCAGGCACAAGCAAATTATTCAAAGAATTATATTAACATTAAAAGTTACAAACAGAAAGTATGTTTATCACCAGATAAATACTTTGGAAAGTAAAAGTGGGGGTTAAGGGAGTTAATAAATGAGTTTTGAAGGGTATTACCCTCCTAAGAAAATGGGAAAATATGATTGCTCTCTATCTTGGTTGTATCCTGATTGCAGCACTTAATCAAATGCTTTGTCCAAGTTCCCCTACCCTCCACATCCATGCTAGAGAAAAACTCATTTCTAGGCCCAAGTGAATGGTTAGCTTTGGAATAAAAGCTGACTGATTCTTAGATTCCAAAAGCATATCACATGGCAACCACAGAATGGAAAGGGTACAAATTACTAAGATAGTGACTTAAACCTTAAATTTATACAGAATTTATAAATTCTGCCTTTGAAGGGTAATCCTCAGAGACTTTACAAAGCAGTTGATATCAGTGAGCTCCAGGAATACAGCAACATGTCAGAAAGATAAACATTCAAAGTATTTGGAGAAAGCAAATTTTGGAGAAATGACTTAGAAACACCTTCCTTAATATCAGAGAGAGGAGACAGGACCCTTCTTTTCACAAGACCCTTCTCATTCACTGAGATGGAAACTTTGAATTCTGAAAACAATCTAGATTAAAAGACAGCACCCATATACACACCCAGAAATAGACAAAAACCAAACTACCATGAAACCAAACACCAGGTATCAAGGTCAGGTCACACCAGACATGGAGATTAAGGACCAGGAGGCTGTAAACATAACACACCCAATTTCCATCAAACATGAGCTTTATAGTGTAGGTCAGAAACCTAAACGTACAGAGGCAGGTTGGAGAACTTCTATCAGGAATATCTGAAATTCAAATCAGGTTACATACCGTGGTCCAGCCAGAAGATAAACAAAAGAAGACATCCAGAGGAAGGGAGTCAAAGACTAAGTGTTCTGCCCTCTTTGTCGGTTCCTCTTCTACCATCTGGCTGATTTATAGATTCTCCCCATTATATTCCTACGAAATGAAACAATGTAAAATATAACCTAAAAGACCACACGAGACACATATATTTCTTTATAGTTGGGTCAGAATTTCTGTTTTCTAGATACCTTTTCCTTTGTTATCTCACTAATTCTCACAGCCACCATGCAAGGCAGTGCTTCTAGCTTGAGCTAAACCCTAATTTGGATGTCTTAGTCCAGTTGGGTGGCCATAATAACATACCATAGACTGAGTGGTTTAAACAACATTTATTTGTCACACTTTTTGAGTCTGGGAAGTCCAGGATCAAAGTGCTGGAAGAGTTGGTGAGAGCCGAAGTTCTGCTTCCTAGATGGCCATCTTCTCACTGTCCTCACATGGAGCAGAGTCCCTTTTGTAAGGGCACTAATCCCATTCAACACGGCTCCCATTAATGACTAATCACTTCCTGAAGGCCCCACCTCCAAACACCATCAGCTTGGGCATCAGGATTTAACACACGAATTTGGGGAGGAGGCAAACATTTAGTCTATGACAACAGATCACAGGAGCTTCAGGAGGATTCAGTCATCATCTTCCTGTCAGAAGCCTGTAAATGGACTAAGAGCCAGAGTCCAAGACTTCTGATGCTAGTTGTTCAAGAAAAACACAAGTTACATATTCTAAATGTACTTTTAAAAATGTCTTGATGGTTAAGTGATAGATCTGAGAATAAAAAAGAGGAATTTAATGAAATTAGAAGGCTGGACCCTAGGAAGAGCTCTTATGTGGTTCAAGAAACCTGGCACCTGTACCCAGGCTTAGCAAATAAAAATACGGACACCCAGTTATATGGAAGCTTCAGACAAACTTTTTTTTTTGCAGTTTAAATATGTTCCAGTGTTTGGTATAATTATGTCTAAGTTTTAGTTTAGCTATGTCCAGATATTTTGGCCATCATTATACTAAAATATTATTTGTTGTTTTCTAAAATTCATATTGAACTGGACATCCCATGTTTTATGTGGCAAACCCTCCATGAAACATAGAAATGGCCTCCATCTGCAGAGGGATAGGGTAAGCTCAACAACCAATTTAAAATTCTCTCTGTTGCAATAAAGTCTTATTAAATTTTATGGCCTGATTTCTGCTTTAATTGTGAGAAATTGAAGCCTTGTATCTACAATTCGGATAAATTACTACAGTGGAAAAAGCAGTAACACCCTAATAATGCTGGTCTCCTGACAAAAAGTAATGAAGTAGACCAGAGAGGAAGAGTAGCCTGGAGCCAAAGAGCTGGCCAAGAGGTCAGAGAGGTGTGTGGGGTCCGGAAGTTTTGTCTGAGATTTCTCCACAGTGGAGGAGGATTTAATGAAAGTTTAGACTTAACAGAGAAAGGTGGAAAATGAAGCTGGATCACTGGTCTTTGAATATTAGAGGAATATGGAACCCTATTCCCAATAGAGCTTCCCTCGCAGATTCATCTAGAAAGCTCTCTTTCCTACACCATAGTGACAGCACTCCTCTGACCACTAGTAAATACAGAAGCATTAGGATGGGTGGTATAGGCAATCAGTTATCTGCACTAAAGTTCATTCTCTGTCCTCACATGGGTTTTTAAACTTCTTTACACATTTCACACCAGGAAAACAATATACAAGGGCTGTTGGGTAAGTATCCAGCCCTGTAATATGAAAAATAGAGACATTTATGGCTGGATTTTTTCCAGACAGCCCTCGTATTTTTCATTGTCATCTTACTCTCTCCAAGATTCAACTTTCTCACCTATAAAATGCAGAGTCTATGTTAGAGCAATATTAGGAGATTTAAAGAGGTACTTCTTCAAAGGTACTAGCATGGGGACCAATATGTGGAAGGCAGTCTATTATTACATCTCCATCCTTCTCCATCTGTTTCTATCATTCAAATGCTATTATCATCACTTTTGTTTAATAGCTTAGTCTTAGCAGAAGTATTGAAAGTATGTTATTTCTCAAAACCCTTCATATTGATATATTTTATTATGAAGACAGAGGGAAACTTGAGAGGATACGTGCTCTACTGTGATCAATGTCATAAGTAAAATTTCATTAGAAATTTGAAGTTCCCACAGAATTAGGGTATAATTGCAAACCAACAATATCAACAAAAAAATTATCTGTATATGAGGTTAAATAATTTTCACTGAAACAATAAAATAAGAGGGCATGAAACATTTGGATTTAGAGATACAAAGAAATGACATATGTCAAAAGTGATATTTATTTTGTTCACATATTCTTCTAATATATACAAAAAAAGTCCTATAATGACTTAAGTTTTCCTCTAGTTGGATACTTTAAAAAAAGACATTTCAGTGAAAATAATGTGTAAGGTTGAAAACTGTTGAATTGCTTACATCATAGCTATGAACTCTATAAACTCAAAGCAGAACTTAGAAAAGCAAATTGATTCATTTAGTATATTAAAATCAAAACAACAACAAAAGCTAAACCAAATACCAATAAAATACATCAACATCTAAATATGCAGTTCAAAAGTCTGATGATTTGTAGAGTCTAAAATGTATACAAAGTTAAATAATTTCAATATTTTACTGTATATATTTTTTGCAAAGTGATTAGTAGGAGTAAGTGATAAAAGTAAATTATCAGGTAATGGTTACTACAGCTGAAATGGGTATAGTATATTGAAAGTGAGTTATTAACTAAGCAATGAATTTACCTAACGCTACAAAGGTGAGGCAGTGTTTTCATTTTTATATTAATTTAGCTCTCCATAAACATACCTATTCTTTTTTGACTAATGTGATTCTACCATTTTTTTAGTTTAACAAATTTGCTCTTTAAAAGCTGTTTAAAATGGAAAATCACTATATAATTTCAAAAGCTATTCAATAGTATGCCATAAAACTACTATATGCTCTTTTCATATGATTTTTTTTAATGTTTATGTGTTTCAAAGTCCCTTTCAGAAGGCCTTAAATTAAATTAGGCCTGAGCACTTTATTCCCTAGGTAGTACTATTAAACTTTAGTCAAAATTTTCCAAATGAAACATTAAATGCACTTCATGTATGCTAAAGATTTTAATCATTTCAAATTATATGCATTTTATTTCTTGTTTATGTTATTTTAGTTTCTTTTATGTTATACTACTTTTCATTATTTGAAATAACATCTCATTAACAGAAAAATAAAATCATTTGTTAAAAATAATATTTTTCTTCAAGCATATAGTACTACTATAGAACTCTAAGCTGAGTACCAAATTCCATGTGTTTTTGGACTTTAGAACTTGGTAGTAATAATTCAAGCTAAAGATTTTTGATAAACAATAATGTCTTTGAAGGAGGTTTATGAAAATGTTAAATCATCCTACCATATACTTTCTAATAGTGTCATACTCTGAGAATATATTGACATTCAAAATTTATTTTTTCATTCTTGCAAAATATTTATACTCATTAACAGAAGTCAAATGAACTTCCAGTCTGTATTTGGCTTCTTCTACTTGAGAATAACTATGTTATTTAAAAATGTATTAATATATTGTGTTATTTTCAACAAAGTATGTGATCATATATTTGTATTTATATTATTAATTTTTAAATTAATAGTTAAATTAAACTTCATGGTATTTATTATACTATCTTTTATCATGTTACCTTTATTCTTTTATTGTACAAAGTACACAATTAAGATAAATACAATTGAATAAAATTTGAGCAAATATTTTCTATTACTTTTTTCTAGCTATATATTGACTGTTATTATGAAATTTTTACCAACTTAGAAACTCTTATAAAAAGTACATGTCTTACAACTTAAAATCTTGAAGCTATAAAACTGTTCAAATCAGTTTATCATGTCTTATACTATATTACATTCTCACAGTATTGAAATAGTACAGATTATTCAAGTCCATCATATTTGCACATCTTTCAAAGCCTGAATGAATCATGTTTCCATGTTACTGCATCAGAAAACACTTGCCATTCAAACTTAATTACTGATGTTCTTCAAAAATAATTCTTAAAAATTTATATTTATAATAAACTCTCTTACCTTAGCATGTCTATGCTTACATAAAATGTGCATAAAATATTTTATATTTTTATTTACTCTCTTATGATTTTAACAATGATGGGATAGCTTAAAACACATAAATGTTTTTATTACAACTCAATAGAATTATATATGTGTGTGTGTGTGTGTGTGTGTTGTGTGTGTATAGTCCTAGAGAGCTGCTAAAGCAACTAGGACTTGAAAGGCAAAGATCCTTGAGAAATACAGATAAGTAAGTCAATATTGCATCTTCCTGCATCTACGATCTGTTTCTTTGTCCAGGGCTTTGGTAATTCCTTTTTTCCCAAGAGAAAAGTGGACAAATCATCCAAGAGCCAAACCTGTGAAACCAGAACTTTAAGTAACAGCATAGATCTGGGAAGACAACATTGGGGTTTGGAGCTGCCAAGACAGTCAGAAATTGATGTGCTTAGATTATATAGAGGGAAAAAAATGGAGAGAGATGGGTGAGACAGTTGAAAGTTTGTCATTTGAAACATTTGCAAAATTGCTAAGTTTCATGGAAAGAACAGTTAAGAAGCTAAGCCCAAACCACTGAAATTCAGAGTAAATTTTGGTCATTTCGTGGTATTACTCTTAAGAAGCCAAAATTGGAGTTCATATCTGACCAAGGAAGAAAGACTTTCATAAACACTCCAAGATCTCAGATGGGATCCCTAGAGATATAAATCTTTAAAATAGGGTTGAAACAAGATGAGAATGAGCTTCACCAAAACTGCAAATGATTCTTGACTCAGTGAAGTCCTTAACTGGATTAAGTAGACTTGCACCCACTCAGGCTGTCTGCCAGAATGTAGGGTCAACCTTCTGTGAAAGAAAGTAACACTACCCAAAGACTACAGGATTTTTATACATAATAGCTTGCATTGTACTATAATTACCAAGCAAAATAAGAATAGTTATAGGATTAAAATTTTGCGATCAATGGAAATGCAAGAGCCAGTTAGAATAATAAAACAGAATTCTGTTTGAAAAAATATAGGGACAAATATGAAAATAGGATGGACAAGAAAATTTAGAAAAAGTAATGAACAAAGAAGATGAAACAATAAATAATTTTCATGAAATTTCAGAATCAATAGGAATTCAAACAGATATTCTAGAACTAAGTATAAAATACCTAAATTAAAAACTCAATGAATGGTTCTAATAATAGACTAGATTTAGTAGGATACAGGAGGTTCGAACTAAAAGATATCTCAATATAAAGTAGTTAAACTAAAGCACATGTAGAAAAATAAATTGGGAAGAAATGAAATAGAACAGAGCATGTAATATGAGCTGGAAATGTCTAGTAGACATAACATGGGAGTGCTAGAATTAGAGGTGACAGAGATTGAGGAAAAAACAACCTTCAAGTAAATAATAGCCCCTAATTTCCTAAATTCCAGATATCAGAAATTCAGGGAATCTAAAGCAACTAAAAGAAAAAAAATAAATAAAAAGGAGAGAAGGGGGAATAGAGAAAACAGAAACTAGCAGACAAAAAAATACATATTATCTTCAAAGAGCAACAAGCCACATGGTTTATTAACAGATATGATTGATGCTATTTGACAAGGATGAATGGAATACTGCATATTTAATCTTTAGTCTAGGCCCAAGTTTGAATCCTACTCTGAAACAATCACCATAATTTCGAAAAGATTAATTTTACTTTAATAAGCTTCTTTTCACCAGATCCCACTTATTGTGAGAATCACACATCAGTTATTACAGCACCTATCAAAATGTCTGACACACCAAAGACATTTTAAAAATGCTAATATCCTTCCCTCGATGTAAAGCAAGGGGGGAAAAAGAAGAAGAAAGAATGTATGTCAGCATTTCCCACATAGACTGGCGCTGAGTCAGCTAAGTGCATGGGGACCTTGGCCATTGCTTTTGGGACCTTGGCTCAGAGGAGATGGCAATAGACTTACCTTGTACTCAAACACGAAAGAATGTATGTTGCCTCCTTTTTTCTTCCTACCTTCTCCTCAACTTCAGATGTCACCTCAAGTTGTATCTGAATTATTTCAGAAACCTCAAAAGCTCATAACAAAGCCAGGAAAATAATTTAAAACTGAAAACACATCTTACTAACCATAAAATACCTAATGTTTCCTTTCAGAAAGTCTCCTTATTTTAAATTTCTGAAATAGTAGTAATATACTTTTCCTCAAAACAAAAAATAACCTGTGTTTTTAAATGGGGAATCTTAAATTGGTATGAATTAATTATTTAGCCTGAATTATAAATAAAGAAATGATAAAAGGATCAACAAATACCCTAAGTACAGTTACGTAAATTCAAAAGAACACTCAGTGTTTTTAATGGGAAGGAAGGATTTTAGCCAAGTTATTCTGTAAGCATCATGGACAGTTTAACACTTCACTACTTCTTTTGCAGCTGTTGACTGTGTGTTACTTTAGAAAGACTATTTCCTTTATCAAAAACAGTCCAAACCAATCAAGTACACTCTGCTGCTTAAGAGGAGACGATGTCTTGGGTAACCCGTTTTCTAAAGAACCTTAACTCAATTTGCCCTCCAAAAGTAGAAAACTTGTGGATTTATACAGAAGTAGTCCAATGTAGTCTTCTTTTTTCCTAAAATTCTAAGCATAAAACAAACAGGCAAAAATTAAGAAGGGCATTGTTTTAAAAATACATAACAGATAATAGCATAAATCACAAGAAATTCAGTAATTCTATGATGGAAGTATCCACTCTTTGCTTTGATGATGAGCTCTGAAGGAGATAACTTTCAGGTTGATATTACCAAAAATGTGATATTTAGAAGGCTAATGCTAAGAAATACATCATCAGTTCCTCTATATCATTTGTTTTTTAAATGAATAGACGTTGCATGTTTAACACTAAACAAATATAAATAGAAGAATTTAACACTTTAAATGTGGATCATCCTTTACCAGAGACAAGTGATCATTATTGTGCGATGGACAGAGAGAGTTCTGAAGTCAACAAGATGCGTTATCATAAGACATGGACTTACCACATGGCCAAAACAGAAGCAAAAGAAGTTGTCACCAATGTCTCTTGGCAAAACCTATAGTAAGCTAAGTTCTGCACAAGACCTAAAACCAGGGCTATATACTAAGATTATAGGAATCTGTCCCTGCCTCCTGACTCCTAAAGGTGACAATTTAGGGAGGGGCAAAAGACACTTTTATAAATAACCATAATACAGGTAAGCTGATACACGGAGACTTACAAACGTAATAGAAATAATCTTTATTTACTGTCACAGACTGGAGATACTGGGAACATCCAGAAAGATGTTTTTTAGAAAATATGAGGTTTGAACTAGAATTTAAATAGGGCTTGTTAAACTCTGGTATATTTATGAATCCCCTGAGGGTCTTGTTAATACACAGATTCTAGTTTAGGCGGTCTAGATGAGACCTAAGATTCTGCACTTCTATCAAGCTCCCAGGTGAGGCCATTGTTGTTTGTGCTGAGACCAAACTCTGAAAAGCAGGAGTTTAAGGTGGGCTGACCAGACGTCCCTTTTTAAATGGGACAGAAAACAATGGAGCTAAGTAGTGGCTTCCTCTTTAAAGAAAGTAGCACGTGTTCTCTACCTTAATCGTTCTCAACACTTTCCTCCATCAGTCTGATTCTTGCACACGTTCAGAACATATTTTTAAAGCAAGAGAGTGATAGAAGCAAATTCTATGTTTGTAGGATCATTGGCCAATAGTATAGAGAGGAAGTTGAAAGGTGACAAGAATTGATGGATATGGTAACCCATTATGAAAATATTATAGGCTCAGAAATAAATGAAGTTAGCCTAGACTGAGGATGATGGCTTGGGTGAGCATAGAGACAGATGGGTGAATCACAAAGATATTTATGCTGTAAATTAACAGTATTTATTAATTGTATGTGGAACATGATATGAATAGAGAAGTAAAGAATGATTTCTAGAATTCTTCCCTAAACACCTAGTACCTGCTGATTATATAATGAAAAACAAAACATTAAGTACTAATGATTATGAAGCAAGGGTAAGATCGTGAGTTTAGATTATATACATATAAAGTTTCAGGTACCTGTGAGATAGTTCTGGAGGGTTTGTCAAGTAGGCACCTAGACGTTTAGGCCCGGAGCTCTGGAAAGAAGTCAGGTTGATGGATATACATTTCAGACGTGTTGGCATATACATGATAGCCATATTTATGTAAGAGAATGAAACCTAGAAATAGGTTTAAAATAAGAAAAGCGACAACCTTAAGAGGATGTCTAACACTGAACAATTGTGTGACAAGAAGGCAAGTGGTGTCAGAGATTCAAAAGGGATGAAGAACTCTTCCCCTAAAGGAGACATGAGCAAAAAATGCAAGAAAACTGAGGGAAGATAATATTTTAAGAAAATGGCAGAGATAAATAAGACATCTAATGAGCAGGATCTAAAAAGTTTCCAATGGAGTGCCGTTATGGAGCTAGTGGATCTCATTAGTGAGCAGAGTTTCAGAGGAGATATAACAGCATAAGCGAGATACAGAAAGATAAGGAGTGGACCATGGCAAAGAAGTAGGTGCAAAAAGGGACAAATAAAAAGAAATGTAAGGAAAGAGGTGTTGAAAGCATGGAAGAAGAATCAAGGGATGAAATGTTAAGGTGACAGATGTTAAGTGTTTAAAGACTGATGAAAACTCAGTAAATGCTGGAGAAAAACGGAGCAGGCATAAGGACATGCCGTGATGACCCTGTGAAATGAGAGGGGAATGGAAGAAAGGAGAGGGGATCAGCCTTGGAGAGGCCAATGGGCACAATATCCTCAGTTAGACAGAAGTCAGGAAGAACAGATGGCTGGAGATGCAATCATCTTAAGAGAGAGTAACTGTACTCTGATGGGTTCAGTTTTTTCTGTGATGTATGAAAGATATTATCCCCTAAGGAAAAGGAAAGATAGAGAGGCAATAATGTTTCTCAAAGTGTGGTTCATCTATATTTACAACAGAGTCAGGATGCAAGTAGGCGAGCTCTGCAGGACTTAGTGAAATACCAGCATCTGCATTTTAATAAGCTACTTCAAATGATATTTAAACACACTAAAATTAGATAGTCACTGACACAGGAGACAGAAATAAATGAGTTGCTTTATTCAGAGATTGCCTAATTTTCCTTAGAGAACTGTCCAAGGATGTCACTTTGAACTTCAGTCCTCAGATCACTCATTTCTCTGTTTCCTTGTAAGTAGGGATCTTTGTTTCCTTCCCAGATTGTGACATACACATTGCCAAAAGTGGTAAGTCCTGACTTGTTCCTCTGCCAGTCCCTGATGGCTGCATGTCCCACTGTAAACTGGTATTGACCTCCACCATTCTCTCCATCAAGGGAGGTACCCATCGGTGGCTTCACCATGATTGGCCCCAAAAAGAGAGTCTGAATGTCTTTTCCTTTCCTTTTTTAGTTCCTTTTCTGGTTCATCATATAATTTCTAAAGAATTGAGTAGAAGGAATACACTGTGTTTTGATGGCTTACCATCAAGGAGAGATGGTTTTGCTCTGTGACAGTACCAGCAATAAAATATCTTATTAATTTTCTTCAATTCTAAATATGTGTTTTCACTCTGTTATAGCTACTGCTCAGAAACTTCTACTTTAAAAAGCCTATGGATTGTTACTGACATGTAAAACATCAACATATAAACCACAACCACTGAACGCTAATTATTATTCTGTCATCTTCATGAGGTTGTTTTCTCAGTAGGAGTAGCAGTGGGCAAAAATCTTGTCCAAAATTCTTATTGTTATATTATTAATAGTTCAATGGGCTCTTGGTTGTATATATAACAAAAAGCTACTTATATTCATCCAGTAAGGGGTACTAAATTCTGGAAGTTATAACTAAATTTTTTTTTTCTTTTTGGTATGTGGGTAGCTCCCTGACTGGGAATCGAACCTAGGCCGCAGCGCTGACAGTGCCAATGCTGAAGCCTTAAGCCACTACACCATCAGGGAACTCCCAAAGTTATAACTAAATTTAATACATTACTGAGGGTTACTAAATACTTATTCTCAATCTGGTAAAACTCTCTGATGACCACACAGTTTGTGTATAGGGAAAAATAGTTGGGATTCTACATTTTAGAAGGACCATTTGTTGTCAGTACATCCTTATGTTGCCTTCTGTTTATTGTGATTATCAATTGCAACAATTTTCATTATTGCTTTCTAGATCATAGAGAGTTTGTTTTCAAGAGCACTGATTTTGCTTGCGGTGTGTTGCTTGGTCAACCTTAAAACCTATAGTGCATAATACTATACATTTGTGTCAACATAATTTTTTACTTATAAATTTTAAATATGTGGGCTTAAAAATATGTGTGAATTATGGGTCAAAATTGAATCAGCTCCATCCGTATTATTAAAAGTGATATACAGTTAATGTTCCTGAAGTCCTATATGAGGCCACTTTGTCAGTGATGAGTTATCCATAAAAGTGTGCTAGATGACTTTCAGTGTAATATAAAGGCATGCATGAAAGTCTCTGGTTATTTTTAAATTCATAAGGCTCTATTTTGAAATGAAATTTTGCTGTTTATTAAAAATAATAAATCATTCATACACCTATTAAGAATGGTTTATTGTTACTCTTTTCAAAATTGCTTTCCTATATTTCTTAGTTATCATTTGTTCTTTGTCCAAAGGAAGGTGAAAATAGGATTACCATGAGTAATTTTACCGCACTGAGGACTGTAAAGACTGTATTAAGCCATTTGCAATGATATAGATGGACCTATAGGGTATTACGCTAAGTAAAATAACTCAGACTGAGAAAGATTTCATATGTGAGATCCACGTATATGATCTCACTTACATGTGACTAGAATAAGTGAACAAACAAAACAGAAATAAACTCATAGATGCAGGGAACAAGCTGATGGCTGCCAGATGGGAGGGGACTGGAATAATGGGTGAGGGAGGTGAAGGGATTAGGGAGTACTACAAATTGGCAGTTACAAAATAGTCATAAGAATGCAAAATACAGTATGGGAAATAATAGTCAATAATAATATAAAAACTTGGTACAGTGTCAGATGAGTATTACTTACGGGGGTATCACTTCATAAATTGTATGAATGCCTGACCACTATGCTATGCTCCTGAAACTAATTTAAGCAATAGTGAATGTCAACTATAATTTTAAAAACATATAGTAACAGCATAGGGAATACAGTCAATGGTATTGTAATAGCTATCTATGTACGGTGGAGTATAATGTTGGAGTTGCCACTTTGTGAGGTGTGTAAATGTCTAATCACTATGTTGTTTTGTACACCTGAAACTAACAAAAAAATAAACATATGATATTTGTGAGTCAAGTTCTATGAGATATTCAAGGATGGTTTTATTTTATATATGTTCTCTGCAAGGCTTGTAATAATTCTAAACAACTAATTAGTATTTGAATTAATTGTTCATTCAATACCTTCAATAAGTATCTATGGAGTGTCTGTGCTGGTCACAGGAGTTAAACACTTACACTGATGACTTTCTTTGGTGAAGGGTTTGGAAAGCCAAGTGAAGACCACAATGCAGACAGTACTCAGCTTTTGGTAGTCCCACCCTTGAATGACATTTATTGTGGAATGTTGACCATACATTATCACATAACAAGTTATAATGAGATGTCCCAAGGCAGCAATGGTGGATGAGGTAGTGGCCAGATCCTTTTGAGCTCCCATTGATCAGCCAGAAAGAATCTGATGTTTGTTCACTTAGAAGGGGATTCCTCAAAACATATTTCTTGGGGAGTTTTCTGGTGGTGTAGCAGCTAGGCTTCAGCGCTCTCAATGCCGTGGCCTGGGTTCGATTCCCAGCCAGGGAACTATCCCCCTCCCCCCCCCAAAAAAAAAACAAAACAAAAACCACATACTTCTTCACCTACCTTAGGTATGCTTTTGTTTTTCCATTTTGTCATTTCTTCTGCATCCCACCTAAGATCTCAGAATGGGAAAAAGGTACATGGGAAAAAGGTACAGAGTTCTGAGAGGGCTGGCTGAGAAGCCCTCATCAAAGGATGATCATTGCTTGAGATGAGTATAAGTGAGAAAGATAGGGGATTTTATATATAAATATATATATATATATATATATTTATATTTATATTTATATTTATATTTATATTTATATTTATATTTTCATATGTACTGTTGGATCAGAAAACCCCTTATAGAAATTTCAGAAAATTAATTCATCAGGTACCAAACCAGGTTTATACCTCTAGTGAAACATTGGAGTTGTGAAGTAGATATGAAAAATAAAGATTAGAAGACTTGGAGAAAATAAGAAAGCCACCTCAAAGAAGTCCATAGATTGGATAAATAAAAGATTATTCATCCCTTCGGATTATATATTGAAAAATAAAACTAATAAACATTTAAGAACGATACACCATCTGATCTACTGTGAAAAGCATATCTCCAATCACAATTCGTATTCCTTATAATGTTCAACTTTACCATATGAATATAGTATTTTCTTATGGTATAAGAGCATTTGACTACATGTACTTTAACAGTTTTGTTGGGATATAAATGACATACAAAAACTACACACATTTAATGTATACAATTTGATGAGCTCGGACATATGTGAGCACTTATGGTATCATCACCAACAACTAAGGTAATGGGCATACCCAACACCTCCCCAAGTTTCCTGTGCCTCCCCTTTTTATGATAAGAACACTTGAGAGGGTAGAACATATGATACATTCTTTCAACACATTTTGAAGTGTACAGTATTTTATCGTTAGCTATAGACATTATGTTGTACAGCAGATCTCTAGAAGTTACTCAGTTAGCATAACTGAATTTTTATAATCGTTATACAATTGCCCATTTTTCACCCCCATCCCCAAGCCCTGGCAACCATGATTATATTTTCTTTTCCTGTGAGGTTGACTATTCTTGATACTTCAATTTTTATATTATAATTTAAGGTCCAACATTTAAGTCTCTAATCTATTTTGAGTTTATTTTTGTATATCTTATAAGTAGGGATACAATTTTATGTTTTTGCATATAGATTTTCAGTTTTGTCAGCATTATTAGTTGAAGAGACTATCTTTTCCCCAATTTTTATTTTTTCTGTCTTTATTGAAAATGAGTTGACTATATATGTGTGGATTTATTTGGGGGCTCTCTGTCTGTTTCATTGGTCTTCATGCCTGTTTTATGCCAGTAGTATTCTGCTTTAATTACTGTGGCTTTGAAGTTTATTTTGAAATCAGAAAGTTTGATGTCTTCAGCTTTGTTTTTCTTTCTCTATATTTTTTTGGCTATTCTGGGCCTTTTATGGTTCCTTATGAATTTTAGAATTGTTTTTTCCTTTTCTGTAAAAAGTACTATTGGGATTTTGATAAGGATAGATTGTACCTGTAGATTGCTTTGGGTAGTAAGTACATTTTAACAATATTAAGTCTTCCAATCCATAAATACAAGATGTCTTTCCATTTATTTGTATCAAATTTCTTTCATTAATATTTTGTAGTTTTCAGTGTACACATTTTTTACCTCTTTGCATAAGTTTATTTCTAAGTATTTTATTCCTTGTTATGTTATATAAATTATATATTTTTCTTAATTTCATTTTTTGATTATTCACTATTAGTTTATAGAAACCCAACTGATACTTTAATGTTGATTTTGTGTACTAAAAATCTACTAAACTAATTTATTAGTTGTAACAGTTTTTTTTTAGGATACTAACTACATATAGGATTATGTCACCTGAAAACAGAAATAATTTAAATTCTTACTTTCTGATTTGAATTTTATTCTTTTCTAAATGCTCTGAATGCATTTCTTTTATGCTTTTGAATGTGACATAATAGTCATAATGGTAACAGATGGGTTACCATAGGTTAATAATTTTTAAATTATGTATAATATTTTCATTTAAAAATCTGAACATGCATGGCTGTATGCACATTCATATCTATATAAAATAGGTAGTAATAATTTTTCTTGAAAAAACAAATGGTGAGTACCAATTTTTACAATAATAACACTTTAAAACTGTAATTTTAATAATCCACTTTTTTTATGAAGGTCAAACTATTGATTGCTTTAAATAGGAAAAAAAAAGAAATCAACTAATAGAATTGTTCTAATTATGGTGGAATAAATGGATCCAAATACATCCAACAGATGGGAGTTACTCTTAGATATGACTGAATTAGTCACAGCTGTTTTCCATAGAATAATACCCATATGTTCAGTAAAAAGGGAGATTAGTTTTTATCATATGGTAACATTGAGTAATAATATTTAAGGAGCCATGTTAATGCAAGCTAACTCCATTTGTATCTGGTGCACTAAAAATTCAACATAGAAAAAATGCACCATGTGTGAAGAGAGTTATGTGCCGGACCTCCCAGAGCTATTTAAGGGAGTGACATTTCATGCAATACAGACACTCTACAAATTCTAATATTTCTCCTAATTGCTTCATACCTTTGAAATAGTTTTATGTGACGACCTTGTCATGGACTAATAATGAGTTAAATATAACCCAGTTTCAATAAAAGAATTAGAGATTTGCCTATTCTTTTTGAAACGAACAAATTCAGTACAAATGCATGATATTCATGGTGACCAATTGATATATTTGTTTCCAGCCTGAGGATTCACTTTTTATCCCTTTGTCTTCCAAATACTCAGTTATTTTAAGTGTAAGTCATGTTTCATCACTAAGTGTTTAATGTCATCATCAATTGCAGGCTTGTTATTTTATAATGAAAGAGCATTAGGTATTATATAAGAAAGAATAAGTCACAAATATTCAATAAAAACAATGTTCAGATATTCTTATAACATAACCATGGAATTAAAATGTAACAGGTTAAACATCATATGACGTGAGTCACCAGGAAATGTTCTTTTCAAAGCTTAAATTGTATTAAAATAGAGTTTTCATTTGATCCCATGTGGATCCAAATGTTTCAGGGACCTGGAAAGAATGAAGGATAGAAAAATCCCTCCAACCAATGAAGGCATGCAATTTTTTTAATGTAAAATAATGTTATGTTGTTAATCACCTAGTAATAGTGAAGTGTGAGTGTGAAATAATTATATCCGGTTTTATGGGGAAAATACAGCCTCCCTGTCCATTTAAGAAGCATTTAGGCATTCGCGGTCATTGTATGTCTTCTATGGAATCTATAGCTCTGTCTAGCACCTCTAGGAGCTCAAAGAGGCGGGCAGCTCCAGTGGCTTAAGTAACAATAGACTAAAGAAACACCCTTCTTTCAAAGCTTTCTTGGGGACTTGGGATCTTAGTCAGTGTTTCTAATTGTTAAAGCATGAATCTAGCAGTAATAAACAATAGCTAGACTGGATTCATTAGGAAGTGATATCAACTTTTGTTGACACATAAGAAGAAAACTAAATATGACTTTATCTTTGGTGGATCTGATCCGTTCTGAACTTTCTCACACAAATATGCTTATTATGTCAGCAATGCAGGAAATGTTATCCAAATTCTAATAATAATCTCCAAGGTTGTATTTTAAGTTTGTTATTATTTACTCATTCAGGGATTAGGATAAAAATTTACTCTTCTAATTAATATAACTTGCCAATGTATTTTTAATCCTTTTTTGATTATATAGATACATTAAAATTTAGAGAGACAAAATAAAGAAAAATAAAGAGATAAAAATGTAGACATGAATATTTGCAAGCTTATTCTATGTGTTTTATTCTATTTAGAGATTTATTTTCCAGAGATTTTTCTAAATGATTTTTAGGCAAATCATTTAGAAATACTTAAAGAATAAAATATCTACTTCAGTAAGATTTATGCCTAAAAATAATTTTTTAATGGTCCCCAACCTTATTAGGTCATTAAAGCTTGTTTAGACGTAAGATAATTTTACAATAAAACATGCATATGTACACACACATACACATCTACACATTTGTTGGAGATGGAGAAACTTTCTCCTTAGCCCTTTAGTTCTTCTTGCTGATTGAGTAATTCAAATGACATACATCAGGTTAACAAGAAAATTCACATAAGCATGAACATTTAAAAAAACAGTAAGGCAAAATGAGCTATTTATGTCATTCTGGACCAAGGATGGGGAAACAGTGGTCGGGGATTTCAAAGGGAATTAAGACAAATGTACAAGGGAATGAAAACAGTTAATGTTCAGTAAAGAAATGTTTGCTTGATCGTTTTGAAACAGTGGGACACAGGGTAGACTTTGGTCAAATGGGCTTTGTTAAGTTTTGCCCTGTCTATCATACCTAGTTCAAATTAAGCTAGTTATCTGTGATGATTTCTCCATTCCTGGAGCAGGTCCTTTATCTCAAATTATTTTCGGCAGTAAAGAAGGCCAAAGTTCCTTCTGAGACTTGATTGTTTTCAGCTCAAAATAATCTGTATGTCAGACTGGCACATATTGGGGAAACTTGTTGTGATCTCCCACACACTCACATTAAGCATGGGTTGCTAATAACCACTTTCATCCTGTTATGAAAAGAATCTCAAGGAAGAAAAGTGAATCTAACTTTTGGCTTCTAAGTTTTGTTCCAAATTTTAAAAATCAGAGCCAATGGCTCAGATAGGAAATCTACTAGCAGTTTCTGCTCCAAGACTGTATCAACATTCCCTACCACACCCATGGAAATGCTATTTCCTTCATGTTTGATATAAAGAGGCTTATTCACAGTTCAGGATTTAATAGAACCCATGGAGATCTTATTTGTAGGAATAGGCCAGATAGAAATCCTGAATGCATGAAAGAGATGCAATGCTCATTAATATCTACATTCAGTATGTATAAGGTAGGGATGGAATTACCTTAATTCATTTTTTGTACAAAATTAGTGGCATCTAAGCAATGTTGCAACAAAAACATCCTAAACTGAGTCAATTTAAAGCATATTTATGATTGTTTATGAAACTCTGGGTCAGGTGGAATTTCTGACTTTACCTCCCCTCAGGCATCACTCAGTTCATGGTCACTCAGAACCACAAGTCAGCTACATGGATTTACTTATCCTGGATGGATTCTGTCACTTGTCCAGGGCACTGGTTGGGACAACTGAGCTGACCCAGTGGTGCTCCACGTGATCTCTCATCCTCCAGCATGGCGAAGCCAAGGGTCTAAGAAGAGAGAGAGTGGAAACATACCTACCTAGACTAGGACCTGGCACTCCATCCCTTCTGTCACGTTCTACCAGACAAAAGAAGTCAAAGGTCAATGCAAATTTAAGTAGTAGAAAAAGATCTTCTCCTCATGATGAGGACAGCTGTAAAAGACATCACCAAATGCACAGATGCAGATGGGGATAAAGAATTAGGGGTCTTTTTGCAATCAGTCTGACACAAACGCCATGACTAAGATACTGCAAAGTGACTTTGGTTATGATGTATTGTTTTTAAATAACCATTTTTTTAATAGTTTAAGATTTATAGAAAATTCCCAAATACCTCATACTCAGCTCCCCCTATTATTAACATCTTCTATTAGTATGGCACATTTAAAACAATAAATCAACCAATATTGATATATCATTATTAACCAAACTCCAAGCTTTGTTCAGATTTTCTTAGATTTTACCTAATATCCTTTTTCTGTCCTAGGATCCCATCCAGGAAACCACATTGCATTTACTTGTCAGGTCTCTTTAGGTTTCTCTTAGTTGTAACAGTTTACTGAGGCATTTTTAAAAATCCGATTGTGTATCATTCCGTGATGGAATTTTGTACATTTTGAGTGATTCTTCAGAAGACATGTTCAAACCAAGTCTATCATAAACTGTAGCTGGGATTTGCTCATATGAACAAAGAGCTGCATACAGTTAGGAAATAAAATCTGATTTTATTAATGTACTTTTTAAAATGCTGTTTCTCAAACACAGACACTTACATGTGGGAGAAATGTGTATTATGCATGTTATTTAGACAGGATAAGTGACAGCGGAACTAAGGGCTTTGACACTAATTTAAAGTGAAGATGGTCATCCAGGAAGTTTTAAAAACCTCCCAGAAAGTTGTACAAAGCCACACCCAATCAGCTGCATTAATGGAACTCTTGAGTGGGTGTTTGGAACTATCCTTGGGTTCTAAAGTTCATTATCAGTAGACTGATGAGACATACCATTTTAAATGAGACAGGAAACAACAGTACTGTCCCGTTTCAAAAGAATATATATGGCCAACCTACTGACACCTTGAATTTAGCCCGGTGAGACTAAGATGACTGTATGTACCATTTGAAACAGGACAGTACCATTGTTTTCTGTCCTGTTTCAAACAGTACAGCTGGTTAGCCTAAAATCACTCAGAAAAACTACAATTGAATTTGGCTAAGAATGCAACTAAGTAAAAGCAACTGCCTAAGTGTGGCTAACAAAATGTAGATTTAAAAATATATTTTTAAAGATGAATTATGTTCTGGATTATTAGCAACTGAAAAAAAGTATTATTTTCTCTTTTAATAAAAAACAGAAAATAAATCCCTTTCCAGTAGGATTTTATTGTGTCCCTCACATGCCTATCACATCAATTTAGCAACTTCCCAACACATGAGAATAAATGGGGCCTTTACTGAACCTAAGGTTTGTGCTCTCAGCCACTCCCATGGGCTCTACAGGGTGGGCCATTACACCGCTTTTGCCTGTGCAGAGAAGTAAGTCTCCATAGGACCCCGGTCAGAACCCCATAATTCAAGAATTTTGGAGAATGCTAACTGATCCTAGACAAAAGCTAGTCCTAAGAGATAGGTTCTCGTTGCATAATAAAAATTAAAATAAAAATCTCTTTGGTCTAAAAGAAATAGTTTGGAAAGCAGATGTTGGAAGATTGTTGACCCATCTATAAAATAACACATCCTACCTTTTTTCCTAAACTAAAGCTCGATCACAGGGTTTCACAGGAGATTCCCTAATGTTTGGACAGAAGGAGACTCATGATCCAATGACGATATATCGGTTAATTTTTGTTACCAAATCTATCCATACAGAGTTAACTTTACCTGTCTGTTGGAAGGGGGCGAGTCAAGATAATCCTATAAGGGTGTGAAGCAATAGAGGGAGGCAAGGAGAATGAGAGAGGAGCACAGAACCAGCATCAGAAACATCTGCATTTTCCTTGAGTCCGTACCGAGGTGAAGCACAGGTGCCACATAGAGGCTGAACAAAAGAAGACATCCTCTTTGAATCGTATAGTCACTTTAAGACCTATAACCCTCTGGCTAATATGATCAAGTAATTGCCAAATTTACAACACTGTTTTATGCATCAGAACATTTTAGGTAATGTATGTTATTGTATTTATAATACAGAAAGATACTTGAGATAAAGTGAAGGGGAAAGACTTTTCTTAATTGAACAATGCTAATAACAAACTAACCATTAATTAATAATGCTAACGTTAAGTAGGAAGAAGAAGGAAATGAAAGTCATATGAAATGAGATTAAACTCCGGTCAATATTCCACTAAAGTCTTTTACCTACACAAATGTATTTAACAACCCAAATTAAATATCTATTGAATATTCCTTTCTTTTATGACTGCTGCTTGGCATCATCCTTAAAAAAAAAAAGTATGGTTAACTCTATACCTTTGAACATGATAGTAGATTGTAAAATGGAAGCTATATTTATATATTATACATTGACATTTGATCACACATGCATAGCTTTTTCTTAAATGTCGTCTTCCTCCTAAGTTTAGAGACTTTAAAATGCCTGTGCCTAAATAAATTTAGTTCTTTCTGTAAGACATCACAGAGATTCCATATTGCATCTGTGCCAAAATATTTGAGCTAATAATGAATAAACTAAAAAAGAAAAAATCTGAGATAATTCGCATTATCTTTAAATTACTTCTCAGACTCTCATTTTCACATGTGAAACCCTAGCTTTATAGACTCTTGTTTGAGCATCTCTTTCATGTTTGGAATGTCCTGAAACAACTCTGTTAACATAAAATCTGTGGGTGGGGCAAATACAATTTTGCTAAATGCAGAAAGAATATATTTAATCTTAAGGGTTAATTTCTGAAAGTGGACCTAAGCTATTGGGTGATCGAATTTACTTGTCCTGGGCCAGATTCAATCCTTGTGGTTTAAGAAACATGTTTTAGATTGGCCAATCTGAAAATGTACATAGACTTCTCTTTCTGGATTTATTCCTGAATGGGAATACTGTTGGTATTACACCTTGATCACCTGGAATGCTTCTACCATCAGTCTTTGCCAGCTTTGCTTCTAACAGTGGGCTGGGCTCTCACAACATTCTTCAGAGGACTTCTCCTGGGGTACTGGGGCTCTTAGGGCCAGAGTATCTAGAAGTTTACCTTCCCCGAGTCCCCTTAAGCAGCCCCATCATCAGTAACTAACTAGTGCTACAAGACAAGCCGGCTCCCTCCCCAGAAGAATGGGCAAAAGCTGCTGTGTCATTTACAGTCAGATATCCTGGTGGGACTGGACCAAGGTCGGAACTTTGACAAAAACCCTTACCTTTGCTCAATTTCTTCTTCTCGCCTGACCACTTAACTGAATTCCCTTGGGTGCACTTACTACGTATGTGGGTCTCCTAGTTAGATTCTCTAATGCCCCTGTTGACTTAACAGCTCTTCAGAAGAAAGAAGGCCAATCTCACATAGGGATATCAATGTAAAAATACTAGATAGGTTGTCAACTACGAGAGCTAACAATAGCATTTTTAAAAGATAAAGTAAGTATCATGAAAGAAAATTTATTCTATAATAAAAGGTTTACTAACTATGATTATTGGTATTAGTTTTTCAAAAGAGAAAATTAGCATTGTGATTAATATACCCCTCATATAATAAATAAGAATAGTAAGAAAGATACATCTTCTCTTAAGCTGACAAAGTAAATATCAACCTAACACTTATTTGAAAGTACTATCCAATAATATTCAATTTATAGGAGACTTTCTGGATTATAATCTACATCCCTCTTCAATTTTCTATTTTCTTGATGTCTCCTTCTCATGTATGATTTGTAGAACTCAGTGACAAGATGTCAAATAACATCTTTATCATAAGACAGAAATTCAGATCATTATAATGACATGAAATAGAAAGCACACTGGATGAAGTTATTAAAATAGCAGTAAATAGTAAGCTCTATCACAATTACATTTTAAAACTAATTCATGGTACTTGGATGTATTCCCTGCATTTATCAGAGCAGAACTTTTAAAAGTATTTTCTCTCATTATTAGTATTTTCATGTGTGCAGAAAGTTTGCCTTGTGTTATGACTGTAAGAAATAAGCTTCCTTAAAGTGGATGACCTGACTAATTATTCATGCAGATGACTTAAAGTCATACCAGATATCAGCAAAGGTTTGTTTAAGATGTAAAATAGAGAATAGCTCTGAAAATGTCCTATGTATGTTAAAAATACTCCAAAATGATATGACCGAAAAAAGTATTAGTGATCTAGCTCTTCATACCTCTTCAGGCACCCAGAAACAACAACAACAAAAATGAAATTTCTGGCCCTGGAAGATTACACTTATCTTAGAAGTGATAGGGAGTAAGGCAGTTCAGTGAGAAATGCTGTCTTTACTTTAAAACAATAGGTTTACCACAGACTTGCTTACTCAATAAGGGCATAGAGAAGTCAAAGGGAAAGTTTTTTTGTTTGGTTGGTTTTTTTATTTTGCTCAAATTTGTGAATTGTTATAATCAAAGTACTTTACAACCAATAGTTGGGTACTGTGAACGTATACCAAGCTTCCCATGGAAGGTAACTAAAGTAAAAAATAGATATTTTTCTTCTATAATCATTAAAAGGAAAAAATACATATACCTGAGAAATAGATATTATTATAATTCCTATTTTCTCATTAGGAAGCTGAGATTCACACACAAGCAAGCAAATAACAGGCATTAACTTCTCCTAAGGATCCTGCCTTTAATCTTTTTCATTTTTCAGCAATGAAGAGCTGATCCCTTGAAAAACAAGCACACCATTTTACTCGTAATTTTTCTCGCGACACATGCAGAGAAGTAGAGAAGCCATCAGAACAGCAAGCTTTGCTCTCCAACAGCAGTGTCCAGTGTGGCTTCCCTGAGCCACATTGGAAGAATTGTCTTAAGCCCTATGTAAAATACACTAACACTAATGATAGCTGATGAGCTAAAAAGAAGGTCACAAAAAAGTCTCATAATATTTTAAGAATTTGTGTTGGGCCACATTCGAAGCATCTTGGGCTGCAGGTTGGACATGCCTTTTCTAGAAGAACAGCAAAGATTAGCTCTTGGAAGTCATGTTAGACAATTTTTTAATGTAATGGATGGAGACACACTCTGGTGACCTCAGTTTACACAGACTTCTTGTAAGGAGACATAGAGAAAAAAAGAACAGACAAGATGTTCTGAAGAGCAGGGCCAGTAACCTTGCAAGAGACCAATAGGGAAAGAGAATTCACGCAAGGTTGTTACCTTGGAGAACCAACAATCAATCCCTGTATAAAGCCATATTTTAAAAATCATCTGTTATTTTATATTGGCTGTGTGGTCGTTTAGTCCAAAGTCATAAAGGTCAAGGATCGGCAAATATTTTCTACAAAGAACTGCATAGTGAACATTTAGGCTTCTAGATCAAGAGAAAAACTAGAATACATTATATATGTGTGTGTGGCATGTGTGTCTGTGTGTATATATATACATACACATATATGTATATATATGCATATGCACATATGTGTATAAATATGTTTTATAAATAATGTATTGAAAATATATATTATATATTTATATATAACAGTTAAAATGTAACTATTTAAAATTATAAAAATACATAATTAGCCCATGTGCCACGCAAAAACTTCCACAAGCCAGACTTGGCCTAATGGCTATATTTTGCTGACTCTGATACAGAATATGAAAAATCAAGCAAGGATCTTGTGGGGATTACACATCAACTGAAATGCTGAGTTTGAATATAATGAGTTGTTTTATTTGGGAAGGGATGATGATGTTTCATTTTTGCATCATCGTTTTAGCATAATGTATGTGGTGGATGTTTTAGATGGACTCTTCCTAAATTCCCATATCACACCTGATGATTGTTCTTTTTTATTACTGTTAAATTTAATGGGGTGACATTGGTTAGTAAAAATTACATAAGTTCCAGGTGTACAAATCCACAGTACATCACCTATGTGTCGTATGATTGTTCTATTTCAGCCATGATAATTCCCTCTTCCTTGACCGTGATCCAGTAAGATAAGGGAATGTGACATTGTTCTGGACAATAGAATATATAGGAAGTCCACCTGGAGGTCTTTGAGGAAGATCTTCTTTCTCTGAGAAGGGGACCTAAAAAATAGAGAGTCCTTTTATTTTTCTAAATATTGTACTATATTATTGTAAGATGTGATGCCAGGAACCATTGTAGTCCTATTACCAAATGAATGTGAAGCCAAAATGAAGGATATAGCAAATCAGAAGGATAATGTAATTATTTAGCTGCCTCTGCCTGCTTCTCTACCCGGCTCCCAGCAGGCCCATGGATTCACATGTAGTCTAAATCTCTTTCTCTACCATTTTTGGTCTTCAAAGATACTTAAGCCTTTTATTGTTAAAGTTTTTGTTTGTTTGTTTGTTGTTTTCTACAGTTAGCTTTAACATTATTATGATCTTGAAGCATTCTGGTGTTCAGAGATACTTAAATCTTAAAAAAATATACCTAGGCTTTTAAAATTTTTGCTCCTATATATCTTACAAAGTATTTACAGGAGAACATCAGAGCATGACCTACATGGACATCTTGACCTTGAATTTCCAAGTTTTCTATAGATCTAGTGTTCCATGCAGTCAGATAGACTTGCTTTGCATAATATATGCTGCTCAATCTATAAGTGACTTGCAGCCAACCTGGCCCTGAGAGTAGAATGGTGTACAATCAGGTGTGGCCAAAGTAGACAATACAAAGCAAGGGACCGAAAGAAATATCTGCTTATGTCGGAAGTACTGTTGATGGGAAACATTTCACAGTAGATGTGGAAATGTCCCTAAATTGGAGGTCAACATCCCATGAGACAGAAATATACTCCAGTGCAGGAAGGATGCAGAATAGCCTTCTCCCTCCATAACTAGAGAATGTTCTAAAGTGATACACAGAAATTGTATAATTGGAGCTCTATGGGTCTGACATATGTATGTAAGATTTGGAACATCATAAAGCAGCCAAAGTTGGAGTTGTAAGCCTTTAAGTATAATAGCTTACAAAAAAGTTCCAATGGAGGTGGACGGTCCCTAGAAAATAGCTGAAAAATTGGGGAAATATGTCCTTAAGATACACAGGGTAATGAAACTCCATCTTAGATTTTAGGGTGAAGCTAATTTTAACCCCAGCTTGTAGATTCTGTATATATTCCTTCTCACTTATGCTCTGGAGTTATTTTTCTTCAGGCTGAATTAAGCACAACTTAAAATGGAGGAAAGTCCCCCACCCCCTTTCCTTCTGCCAGGTAAGGGTATAGCACGTCCTGCCAAAAATCTCCCAAGTAAATAAATTACACTGAACCCAAGCTCTTGGATCTGGACACGCATTTCCAAAATGCAGCTATCAACCTGTCACTGAAGTGAAGCTGAGGAGCCCATCTTATCTGGCAAGGACGAAAGAATGTTGGATGAATCAATTTTACTATTGCTGTATCTCCTGGGAGTAGGGTAAGCTAATAAAACAAAAGCCTGGGCTGATTAATTCTTTGTGTTTATTGGCAGGGCATTCCTAAGATATTCTACCACATACTCCCTAAGTTTATATTATGTTGGAGATGTCTAATATGTTTTTAAATCCATTATTCAGGAAAAGACGGGGGGAAAAACGCCATCTTTTATGTGCCAGCTCATGAAAGAAAGTGATCATTGAAAAAACTACAAGCGGCCTTTGTCCTAGGTAAGTGTCACGTGAAATTCTGGATGCTGGAATTTGGAATTGCTCTGGGATCCTGCCAGGCAACAGCCCATGGGGTGACAGCACAAAATAAAGGAGGAAATGTGCTATCTAAGTTTAATATGTACATTTCTTAAAATGAGTCCTATCTGAAGTAATTCTGAATGCTTACCCATTAGGTCATCTCCAAATAATTTTTGAAAACATTATTCATGTTTGGTGAATAAAGAACACGAAGTCACAGGCATGATTTAGAGCGCCCTTTACAGAGTAGGGAACTGGTAGCTGGAAAACCAAATCGAACTGAAATATTTCTGGTATTACATTATTATAAAGAAATTTCGCTATTAAATAATTCTCAACACACTGAGCAATGGATTGACATTTTGAAATCATGCTTGCTACTGTACAATAGCTTTGTTCATTCATTTGTTCATTCATTCCCTCAGTAAGATTGTGTATAATCGTGTGTGAAGCCCTGTGCTCAATGCTGAGACCAGAGGAAAGTGGTCCTCAAACTCAGGGAACTTACATGTGAGAATAAATATATGACAGTATATTTTCCTTTCTCTCCTGCCAAACTTTGGGGTATTTTTGTCCTACATTTTACTTTTACATATTTCATAAACCCCACACCATACTGATATTACTTTTTACCCATTCAATTATCTTCTAAATAATAATAAACTATTCTATTTACATAAATAGTACCATTTCAGTTGTTCTTTATTCCTTTGTGCAGATACACATTTGCATCTGATATCATTTTCTTTTGGCCTCAAGGAGCTCTTTTAACATTTTCACAGTGCAAGTACACCAGTAACTTGCAGTTCAGCTTTTACAGGTCTGCAGACCATCTTATTTTTGCTTTTATTTTTGAAAGATGTTTTTGCTAGGAGGAGAATTCTAAATTGGCAATCTGCTGTTTCTTCCTCTGTACCTACCACATGTCCCTCTTTTGTGATTGCTAGTTCGTTTTTGCCAATATAAATGCTTTTAAGGTTTTCTTTTTCTGATTGATTTTGAAAAAAATTAATTATAGCATTTCTTGGTATAGTTTCATTTTGCTGGTCTTGCTGGCATACTGACATTTATAGACTTGTTGCTTTATACTTTTCATCAAGTTTAAAAATATTCTGTCCATTATTTCTTCAAATATCTGCCCTTTTTCCTCTTTTCTTTTTAGGGACTTCAAGTAAATAAATAGATAGATCATAGATGATAGATAGATAGATAGATAGATAGATAGATAATACATAAATAGAGACAGATAGGTATTTATATGTATGTATATGACACTGCTTGAAGTTGTCCCATGCTTCCTGATATTCTATTCATTTTTTAAATTATTGTTTCTTTTATATGTTCCATATTGGACACTTGCTATATCTTCAAGTTCACTAATAATTTATTCTACAAGGTCTAATTTGCTGATTTCCTATCTAGTGTAATTTCCATTGTAGACTTAGTTTTAATCTCTAAAAGTTGATTAGTTCTATACTTCAATTTTTATATGTATGGAATACAGTTAAAATAATTATTTAAATGCATTTGTTTGGTAATTCTAGCATCTGTGTTCATTCAAGTAAGTTTTAATAGATCTATTATTCTCCTCATCATGGGCTGTATTTTCTGAGTCTTTGTACTATTCATAATCTTTGAGTATACCCTAGATATTCTGAATATTTTTGTATTCTGATAAAACATTTTTATTCTGGGGTATATTAAATTATTTTTAAATAGATTAATCTTTTCAAATTTTTCTTTGTAACGTTTTAAAAGCAGAACTAGAATACAGCTCAGACTAGGAATAAACACTCCTTACTACTGAGGGAAGTCCACACTAAGCTCTCCACCAAATAACCCCTGATTCGTGAGTTTTTCCAGTCTATCTAGCAAGAACAGTCACTATTCCTAATCTTTTGTGAGTAATTAGCACTATTAACTCTAATCTTTTCATGTGGTATTTTTCCTTGGCCTTAAAGAATTTCCTCACATACATGCACGAATCCACATTCGGATGAGTAATGGAGGCAGAATGTCTGCAGACTTTCAAGGTTCCCTCTATGGTCAGCAATCTCCCCTGCAGTAGTCAGCCCTATGAACTAGTCACTTTGGGGCCCCTGTGCTCTGATTTTCTAAATTCAGGGGGTTTATCAAACTTGCCTGTGTTCTCTCTCTTTACCTGGTGGCATGAAACCCCTCTTAAGTCAAGAAGTCGGGCAATTCTAGGGCTTACTTCATTTTTTCCTATCTCTCAATAGTTATTGTCTTTAATCATGTTATTTCTAGGGTCTTGAAAACCATCATTTTGTACATTTTATTTGTGTTTTGATTGCTTCATGCAGGAGTGCAAATCTGGTTCTCATTACTCCACCTCGGGGAGTGGAAATCCCATTTCTTGTGAATATGACACCCACCATAGTAGAATCACACAAGGCATATTGTTTCAATGCCACCGCACCGTGGTAATAGTAGTCTCTGCAATATTTAAAGCACTTTGCTCCGGTTCTCAATACATTAATCAAGGTGAACCTTTACTCAAATAAGTATATTGATCTTGCCAAATAATTACCATTTCTGTCCCATGCCATTGAGGAACAAATTGTGACATACCTTGCTATTAAAATAAATTCATCTCTCTCATGTTCATTTGCTTAAGGGTGTGTGTGTGTGTGTGTGTGTGTGTGTGTGTGTGTGTATGGGAATGCAGTGCATGTAAGTTCATAGGGTATAGAGCTCTCAGGAATTTTACATTCCTACTATAAAATACAATACTATTTCTCTTTTAAAACACTTAAAAAGATTAACAAAATCAAAAGTTTATACAAAGGTAATTGTATATTTAATCATAATTTTAAAAACACTACATAGCAGAAACTATACTAGTTTTTTTTAAAGTTTCTAATAATGAATCCAAAATGCCCTAATTGCATGTTGCTGAAATTTTGCAAATTTACTATTGTCTTCAGGACAACGGGCTTGCACTTTCACAGTAAGTTTTTCTGTAAGAGTCTACAGGACACTCAGACTTTCTCCACCCTTCATAAGCCTCACTATGGAATGATGCACTAGGGGTGAGGAGGGAGGAGATGACTCTTCATAAGCCCACCAATTTGGTCTTGGCAGTTTCTGGAATCTTTTGATGAAGTGGGACATAACACAAGGAATCCATTACTTTATATATACTTCATTTTTTTTTCTACCTAGGAACTGGTCTTGTTAAAACATATTACACTGATGTGGGAAGTCTTTGAAGTATATGAAATGTATTTTTGGATATTTTCTTTTCTATATAAATGTTTATCTCTATTTAAAGTTTATCAAAGCTTTCCGTAATAAAATGTACTTACAGAAATTTAGGAGCATCCTCTAAGACCACCAAATCAAACTCATCCATATTTTAACACTTTTAATTATGTCTGAAATTTTTCCAAGCCAAAAAAATGTATACAAATTTTAAGTGATGTTGTCTATGTATTACATAAATACTGATGGTAACCACTTTGAGCACATCTTGTAATTGCAGAAGTCAAGTGTGACTTCTATTCATCTTTTGTTATCGGTATACATTGACTATTACAATTTTAATGCACTTTTTAAAAATGTGTATATGTTTTTCTGCCCCTGTCTTTACATAAGGGGAGGAATAATTATCCTGAGAATGCAGGAAAGAAGAAACATAAAAATGTTTGCATTAACCAGTCCTCACTATTTGGCTTTATCTTGAAATAATGTCCTATTTCATATTGTGATAATCAACAACTCATAAATCTGTGACAGGAACAACATTTTTATATTAATTTGACTCACATTTAAAAACTACATAGAAACAGAGCTGATTATAGCCAAGTATATTTTGTGTTAGAAAAAAAAATGAGCCAATCTAAATTGCAGATTATTCTCTTAGAAATATTTTATGAATTTCTGCCAAACTTTGTATATGGTATTTATAGATTGTGTTATTACTGACTTTGAAAACCTTTAATAGAAAAAAAGAAAAATTAACAACTGAGTATCTGTTTTCATTTTAAGTGGCTGATCAGTCTTTAAATGGTTTTCCCTTCATTTGTAGGAACAGCCAAAAGGACACAAGCAGCAACAGACAAGTGGAGGTGTGTGAGCATCACGTTTAGTACTGATAAAGGTGAAAAGGTAGCTTAGATAACTGAATTCTTAATATGATAACCTATAATTAAACTTACCACCCAAAATGCTAGACTTCCATCCAGAGGGAAGTCCCTGTGCTATTGTAAATCTCATGTGAAAGTAGGAAGAAGAGGTTTCAGAAAGGATTGAGCTAAACTTACTGAATTTTTTTTGTTATATTTCAACACATTGTGAAGTAGATATTAACATTCGTCTCCATTATACCAGTGACTTTAACCTCATTGGTTAAAAAATTCCAAGACATCTGTTATTTTAAGTTTGAAAATTATAATTTTCATCAGCCCACAGGGACCATAAGTGAAGACTAACAATAGTTGAGTTTTCTCAGCAAGTTAAGGCATTGAAGAGATAGATTCCATGTTATGAAAACTAATATTTCATAGCCAGAAGATCTTAGTGATATCAAATATCATCTCCTCTAAGAAATGAAGAAACTATAGCTTAGAAAAGTTAAATGATATGCCCAACATTCCTCAAACTTTTAGTGACAGAAGTGGCATCAAAACACATTCCTCTTTACTTACATAGCTTCTTGGACTGTGATTTCACAGGAATTTCTCAGTCCCCACCCCCATAAGTGGAACATGATGGCTAAAGTGAGCTGCATTTGAGTATTTTCTTTTCTCAGGACAGTTAGGCTCTAGTTAACTAGTTTCTTCTGAGGGCAGGCTTTGTTAAGAAGAATTGAGTGCTCTGGGGTATCCCAAAATTATTCCTTTCCCCTCTCCCTGAAAAAACCAGGAGAGCAGTTTCCTCCAGTATTTACTGTGAGAACCTGGTTAAGCTCCTGGAGGTAAATCCAACAGTATCATGGGGGTTCCACTACAAAAGGGATCGCTTAGAATTTTTCCTCTCCAAGTTGTCCACACTAAGTCTTCAACAATTTGACAATGATAGTTCAGGTTTATCTTCTCCAGGTAGTTTCTGCTCGTGAGTCACTGGTCTGGGAAGCTGTGACTGCTTCTAATTCCCTTTATGTCTCCCAGTCTTGGGAGAGTCATTTGCCTTGTGTCTTCCCGCTATTACGGATCCAAGAAGAGTTGTTAATTTTTGCATCTGCCCAACTTTTCACTTGTTGTTGGGATGGAGTGGTGACTTCCAAGGTCCTTACATGCACAACCGGAAACTGGATGTCTCTATCTTTTTTTAATATTTTATCTTTTCAGTAATGACAGATGTTTATAAATATCACTAAAACAGAAAATCCCAGTGTATATCCGTTCAATTTTTCATCACACCAGGAGAATGAAATTAAATCAGTCTCCCTTTTTAGCAAATCTTGCCTACATGTGAGACATTGTATTTGAATAGTTCTCGGTCGTTTTTATGTTTAGAATCATTCTTTAATGGTTTAAAGATTGATAGGGTCCTCTGGTTGGAGAATGGCTTTCAGTGTGTTCATAGACACGTAAATAAAGTTCACTGGGATGCAATCAACATAGAAACCCATCTTCTCAGTGTTTTCCTAAGTTATCCTATTTGTTTTTAACGAAAAACAATTTTTTTTTCTGATTTAATGACGAGAAGATTTTAGGCTTTTACAACACAGAATGCTTCCTAATGCTTGTATGTCATGGAGACACTGTCCTTCACTACTTGGGAAGAGAGTTTTCCTTCAAAATCGGGAAATATGCCTTTACTTTCCATTCCACTCCCATTTCCTCTATAAGCCCACCTTGCTCCAGAGCAGTCTGGGTGGGAAAGCTGTTCTCCCCCCATTCTCCGAGTTCCAAATAATGCCTGAGGGGCTGCCCCTTCAGGGGGCACCATCAACATGTTAATAGTCGTTCAAACTAACTTCATTAAAAACCACACCATTCACTACTTCATTCATGGTCTTCTGAGTATTAAAATAATGGTCAAGAAAATTAGTACCACTCATTATGAAGCTATTGTATTTAAACAATTTTAAGAACTGAAATTTCATATTTTTTTCTGTCTACATTGGAGAATTCTTTAGGAACGTCTGTAGTATTTAATATATCCTTTAATAACATGGTTCTCCTTTAGTCAGGAAAAAATACATTCTCTTCTGGGGGGACAAACGAGACTGTATGTTAATACCAATGGAGGAAAAATGAAAGGATCTTATTAATGCCTTGTTACTGTTTCAATAAATTTATATTTCAATTAAAATTAAATAAAACATGCCCTTCATTTTATTCAAAATGAAGAAACTATTCTTAATGACTCAAAAATTGCAATTTAATATATACAATGTACCATGCTCAAGTCAGAAAAAATTAACAACTATTACTACCTGTTTTTCATTGCAGATATTCATAAAAATTATTCACAATGCAATCAATATTTTCTATGTCACAATTAAATATAATGATTGGGATGAATAAAGAATGGCCTATGTTGAATTTTACCATTACGGTGCAAAGGCAAGCTACGTAGTTATAGTATTCATTTTTTCTAATATTTTACATTAGTTAACCAAGTTATATTACATTAGTTAATACATTTTAAATATAACATATATGTCATTCTTAAGTCTTAATTTTTTAATAAAAGCTCAATTTTCAGACAAAAATAATAATGAAATGTTGAATTCAAGAGGGAAACCAGCTCTGCATCACATTAACATTTCTTTAAATAAATACACTGTATCTTTGGCAAATTCTGATGGAGAAGTAAAGGGCAAGCACTGTAATGATGAAAGGAACTAGCAGGTTTATAATTATCATATGCACTTTACATTTTCTTTAAGAAGAAAGAAAAGACATGGAAATACAAGGGCAATAATAATAACTGCTGTAGGTTAGTGCTCACCCGCTTTAAGTCAGGCACAAGGTTCAGTTACTGACCCGTAATCTCTAAACAACAACCTTCCGACAGTTACCGCCGTCTCCTATTTATAAGAAATATAATCAGAGACTATGTTAGTCATCTCAGGTCACACCACCAGTAAATCTGCGAGCCAGGAAACACGTATTTTTTAAATACACTTCCTTTCTTAGTGTTACTAGGACAGACCAATGTACTATTTAAAAAGATTCTAAATTCAACAGCTTAATGAAAAAAGATAATTTAATTGTCTTTCTTAAGCAGAAGTCCAAGAAAAATACTGGATTGTCAGGGGCTTCATCAACCATGAATATGTGTTCCTTTTTTACTGTCTTTTTCTTTTTATTATTAAATTTCTGGAGGTGACATTGGTTAGTAAAACTTACACAGGTTCGAGGTGTACAATTCTACAATACATTGTCTACGTGTTGCATTGTGGGCTCACCACCCAGAGTTCTGTGGCTCTTCTATCCCTAAGGCTTTGGTGTACGGTCCAGCCTGGGCCATTAGCCAGAACTCTCGGCAGGGTAGAAGAAGAGAGCACTCAGGAAAACCATATTGATACGTTTTGCCAAGACAATGGTGAAGTGAAAGAATGCTGTATAACTGAAGTCTAGCTAGACGGCCATGTGCCGAGCTCCCATTTTATTACCACTGAAGGAAGCGGGGAAGGACATCTGTGGACAATTAAAAGTTGCTTAATTGTGTCCACAACACAAATCTATGACTCCAGATAAATCTCAAGTAAATATCTTGGCCATCAATCTTAATTTTTTTTTCACTATCTCATCCCACAGCTTCAAAGACTATTCACATATTTTAATTTGGACTATTCACAGCCGTATCAAAATCAATAAGCTCCAAACCAATTTTATCTTACTTCTTTTCTCCTAAACCAAAGTTAACATCTAAATATTTTATCTTGACCAAAGACCAATGGCTACTTCTCTGGCCAACAAACCTTTAAACTCTTCACTTTGTTTCTTATATTTCATTCACAAGGTCTTTCCAGATTTCCTTTCAACAAATCATTTTATTCATCCTTTTCATGGATAATTTATCCATCCTCTTTTTATTTCACTGTTATAGTCACAGAGCAGTCTGCCTTTATTAATATTATAAATTCAAATTCATTAACCACTTAACATATTCTGGATACTCTGTTTAGGGTTGGAGAAATGATGATAAGCAAAAACAAATAAGAATAACTAACATTCTGATAGTACTTAATTTGTGTCTTGTGTTATTCTATTCCTTTAACATAAATTCACTTATTTCTCATGGAAATTCTAGGAAGATGTTTCAGATGAAAACACAAGGATTTATAAGCATTAAGTAATTTGTTATGCTTATATACAAGAACTTTCATTTGACTTCAGTCTCTGATTCCAAAATCCACGCTCTTTAACCAGCACCTTCTAACAGCTTTGCTTTGTAGAATTTACCATCCAGTGGACTTCATCAGACAGTAAATAATCCTACAGATAAAAATATAGTTAGAAACTATGATAATTGCTACAAAGGAGAAATACGGTGACTATTTCAATGGCAAATAATGTTTCTTGAGAACCTGAGAAGAAATGGGCAGAAATTCAGCCTTCTGGGCATAGAACAGAATGTGGGCAAGGCCATGAAGCAGGAAAGGCAGAAAGAACACCTAGGAAATGGAAGATCATGTGGCTACAGCTCAGAAATGGAGTGGGCAAATGAGGCTGGAGAGTTACCAAGAAACCAAGTGTTGTGTGCATCTGTTTATAAGCTGTTTTATAATGGACAATGATTGTTTTGTTTTGTTTTGTTTTGCAAAGGAGTTACTTTATCTGATTCAAATGTTAAAAATCTCCCTTAGGCTGCTCTGTACAGCATAGAATTAAAGGGGAGTAGCATGGATGTAGATAAACATTTTAGGAAACCAGTGAAGCAGTGTGAGATGAGAATAGCTTGGGCTAAAATTATGCTGATGATACAGATGAAGGGAAGTCATAAATTAAAGATAAATTTAGAATGTAGAATCAATAGGACTGATGAATGACTGGGTATGAGGGTGAATGAGAGAGCATGGTGTTGGCATAATCTCTGACTCTTAGCCCTATATCATACCATTCAGAAAGACCCCTGCCCTGGAGGGAATCAGGTTTAGGCATGGTGATCATGTGCTCTATTTTAAACTTGCTGGGTTTGTGATCACTTTTAGATATCCAGCTGGACAAGTCTACTAGAAAGTTGAGCTATGTGAGTGGACATCAAAATTTGAAACTCGCCTGAATCTTTAAGTTGTAAATTCATGAGCGTGGATAAATCGTGGGGAAGACGTATGGAGTGGAAGACAAGAAGACCTTGTTCTAAGTAATGATTAATGTAAGACTCGGAAGGAAGTGCTGCAGAGGACCTGTTTGGGATTCCACAGAGGGAGAGAGATTCATTTTACGTCATATATAATCTTTTACATTTTTAGATATTTAACCATGAATATGTATTATTTGTTAGAGGAAGATGATCTGGCCAAGAAAACTGTAAAAGAAAAGTTGAACAATCCATAACTAGTTTACTACCCAGACCACCAGACTTATTTATCTCACTTCATTCTACTCCTTTTACTATTTATTCTACTTAATATTGTTGGTGTAATCACCTTTAAATATGTCTGTCAAAATGTCACCAATGGTATGAGCTGCTGTTTTCTATTTATTTCCTCTTACTATATGCATATATTTTTTACTAAAATCTAATTATATTTTGCTGTAATAATCATATTTAGGTAAAAAGAACAATCCAATATGAGTACAGTTAAATAAGTGCTCCATCATTCTTACATCACCTTTTTGTTGCTATTGTGGAAATTTTAGAAATACCTTTCTCAGTGACAAAATGGTTAAGGGAGATAAAAACATTATTTTGTCTTTATTGTTAAGGTTTATTATTAAAGCCTCTGCTTAAAAATTCATAACAATTTTGGAATAAAAGCAAACCTCATTCAAACTATTTCTTTTATTTTGTTCCGGCCATGATTGTATTAAAATAGACAGAACAAATATCTGAATAGATAGAAGAGCACACACTACAAAGAGAGAGGGATCATTGTGGTGTAAGAAAGCTCATGAAGCAGTGATTGAACACTAAGGTCAGTGTGAAATATTTGGAAGTATGTACTGACTCAACAGTGCAAGGTATTTCTGTCTTTAAAACATTATCTATTGTAAATAGCTCCCATTTTGAGCCCACATTACCTGATTGATTAATTTACCTTTATTTAGGCTTAATCTAGCACGTCTCATACACATAAACATGAGCCCATGAAGTAGATTCAGAATTTATTTTCTCCCTAACAAGACAAATAAAAAGGAGATGGGACACAAAGGTGATTATTATTTTTTGCTTCTCATTGCTCTCACAGCAAAAAAGCAACCAAAACTTCGGACTTTTTCCTCAAAATGCAGTGTAGAAAATGTTCAGAAACACATTGACGTAACAAACGTTCATTGAACTGATGTCCACTGTATTTTTCTACCTCACCGTTCTCTCCCTGGATATAAATGGCATATTAATGTCTTGGTTATTTTAAGAATGTTTTGATGCACAGCTTGTAATGATCAATGCTAAAATTGATAGCAACTTAAGATATCTGAATTAAACATATTAATTTAAAATGAACCTAATTTGGCAACGTTTACACATATATACCAGGATCCTATTTGTATACCATTTTGCTTTTAAGTATTCTAAGTAAATACACATAAAAAGTAAAGAGAAAAATCAAAAAAGATTAAAAAGACAAATGTAGGGAAGTATTTTTAAATTATTATTGTTATGATTATTACTGATGTCATTATCAGTTTAATCCTATGATGCTAAGTACTAGGACAGTTAAAACATATTTGTCTATACTACATAGAATGAAAAATGTAATTGTCTACTATAATCGGTTTAGGAAGGATAATTTAAAAGATCTATATTTTCCCAATTATATGTATTTTAAGTAAGTTTTGGATATCAAAAAGATTATAAAAGGATAATTGACTTTTTTTCCCTCTAAGATAACAAAAATAACTAAAGGAGTGACTGGTAGAAGAAATGGAGGAAGGGAAAGTCAAGAATAAGTCTCTCACCTGGGAGATTATTTCACAGATAACTTGAATGAGATATTTGCTAAAACATTGGCAGACACATGTCATGTCTAATGGATTCAAAATAATGTTCAGTTATGCTTAAAAAGACATATGAAACTGCTTATCTCTTCTATCCAAATGCAGCATGATCAAACTGATAAGGAGAACAAATTTCATGCTCAAAAACAGGTTGTATTAGGACATACAATTTATTTTTTAAATTGGGAGATAAAACCATTAATCAACCTGAAATAAGAAATCATCTTTCTGCATTTTTAATGCCATTCAGCTAGAAGAAGATGAGCTACCACTTTGGGAAGAGCCTTTAACATGGAAGCAGAAGACATGGGTTTGGTGTTCTGGGCAAATAACTTTTAGTGTTATTTTAATACCACAGATTGAGTGCTTTCTGTGCTAAGTAAGACTTTTAAATATTCATTTAATTCTCACAGTAACTGTACGATGCAGATCACATATATAATTATTAATTATACCTTACATATTTATATTATATTTATGCATTATATATAAAATCATCTCTGACAAAACTGAGTCAGTAATTTTAAGAAACATAAATTCACAAAATTAGAAAGATGGAGAGCTAGAATTGACCTGACTGACTAGAAAGATTCTGTTTTCATATGTTACATGATTGATCTATAATAGGGTATTCATGTAAAAGATTAAAGATAAAACAAGATAAATACATAAAATATTTTATTCACTAAAACTGTGGTAAACTAATTCTATCATAAATTTATTAAAGCACACATGCAATGTTTTAATATTCTTTGTAACAGAATGGGTAGTGCATATAAAAAGCACTTTGTATACACCTATTATCATGGTTATTTAAAGAAAAACAAATTATGCTTGATTTTGGTAGTTGAATCAACTACTTTCTTCCTAGAACCTTATTTTTACTTGAAATAATGACTGATAAACTGTGATTATTTAAACTAGAATACTTGGCAGATATTTTCTCAAAAACAAAGCGAGACTGTCATATAATTGAATTTGTTAAAATTCAAGCATCCAGGTGAAAATTAGAACTTTAAGAAATTCGTATTTGTCACTGTGAGCTTGGCACCTTCCCAATACTGAAAGAAATTTCAAATGACATCAGTGGCCATATTAATGATTATTGTTTTTGCTATTTTATAATTAATTGTGTCAACATTTTAAAAATCCTCCTAACTCAGTCAACTAATATTCATCAAATGGCCAATATATAACATTATAAAATTGTGCATGGGTAAATAGTCCATTCAAGTGCAAGACAGATCAATAGATTTTACGTTAACAGAGCATAACATGTCCACTGACATGGTTTTGCATCCCATATTCCAAGTAACCTTTATGTAGCTGCCATTTAGCTAGCTTTTCTAATATCAAGAGAATATTCACAATGATCAGAAAATACAATTAACATGTTGTTTCCTTTTCTAACTTTGTATCTGTGTGAGGCTGCATTTTTTTATATACTTAATTAAAGGCAACATGTTGGCAAACAGTACAAATGTATATAGGAGATTTTAGTTCTCTTCCATTAAACACATTAAATTTGCAAATATGTAATATAATGCCTTTTCATTATTTTTAATAATAGTTATTTTCATGAAAATATGTAACTTAATTTAACATATAATAAGTTCATTATAAATACTATTTTTAAGTAAATGGATGCATAGACATTTTTTAAACTTCTCATTTTAAATTTCTAAAGTGGAGAATATTGAAAAATATAATCCATATAAATGAAAACACTATGGAGTCCTCAATAATTTTAAAGACTATAAAAGAGTTTGGGGACACTGTACAACAGTAATTAATTTTGGTGAAATTATTATACTCAAATCCAAACAATCAAGTGGCAAATAAGCGTAGACTTTTGTTAGGAAGTGGCTAAGATCTGTCTTTTGTGGACGAGGAAACTAAGGTAAGGTAAGGTAAACCTTTCAAAGATACACACCCACTGACTGATGAATCTTGTTTAGTACATTTATGTCTGAAGCTGAAGCTCTTTTTCCTTCACCAAGTTCTAACTGGGTGCACTTGGCTGGACTAGGAGGGATAATTGAGAAAAACAAAGAATGGCCAAATGAGGTATTAGTAATAATCAAGAATCTAGTCCACTTGAGTTGTTTTGCAGAATGCTTATAAATAAATTTTTCAGTTCTTGTTTTTATCCAGACTGAAGAATAATTTATCTGGTCAGCTCACAGGCCACCTCATCAAATACAACTCCCATGAACTCATCAGAGCAGCTGAGAGGCTGTCTTCTGCAGCTGCAAAGTGAGACTTTGGATCATTGAAATCTAACAAATACCATTGGAACTTAGTACAGTATTATGAAATATATCTGTAGCAACATCACCCTGAAGCATATTTAAAATTGTTTTCATTTTTGAAACAAATTTATCAAACTTAAACTGTCTGTGAACATGACCCTGACTTGTAGAGTTCTGGGATTTCTTAAATAATTTTGGATATTTTTTTCCACTCAGAGACCACATAGATACAATCATGGGATTATTTACATATTTTATTATTGCAATTGTAATGAAAAATGAACAATAGAAAAAATAGCAAGGAGAATTAGTAAATTACAACTCAATCAAAGTTGATTTCTAAAACAAGAAAATAATAGAATTATTCATGAATTTTAAAGACCTATTCTAAGTGCTTGTTAGTCTATTTTAACTTAATTACATTTGAGATTACAAAAGTAAAAAAGTATAACAACTTTGTATGTAAGTCCTTTGCACATCTATAAATGTTAAATATATCATGATTCTAATCTAAAATGTCTATGCTATTTGACCCAACAATTTCATCTTGGGTATTTATATTATCTGATTATTGAACCAGTGTATTAAAGATTGGTTTAACTCATTGTAGTATTGTTTATATTATTAAAATTATGAAAATTTAATAGTATCTATCAACACAAGATTGTTCAAATAAAGATATTATGAAGTTATAGCCTGTTCAATAAAGAAGCAGTTTAGAAGATACATTAAGTGATTTCAATTGTACAAATTATATATATGTATGTGTGTTTATTTCTCTTTAGGTAGGCAGAAAAAAATGTCAGAATTTTTTTGCCAAAATACCAAGAGTGTCAACTATGAATCTGGAGATTTTAGGTAACTTTTCCCATCATTTTGTACTATTTTATATTACTAAATGTTGTTCATAATTGTTTATTATTTTTATAATAATATAATAAAGATATTTTATTTTTAGATATTTAACAATTTGAGTAAGTGTGTGGAAGAGTTGAAAAAATAATGATACTGGCATGTGGACAGAAAGATATAAGAAATGCATTCTTTTTCTCATTCTAACATTCACATAATAAACTCCTGCCATCATACAACACCAACAAGCCTATTGATGCTAGAAATTTTAGATATATTGTTACATCATTTCCCTTATTTTATAGCTATTACTTGATCAAACTACATTTTATAAGTTACTTTACATCAAACTTGGGAGGTGAACAAGGTTGAAATTTTTAGAGAAAAATTATTATCTAATATTAAGTATAATTTTTTACACTGAAAGCTTTTAAATATATAGGCACAAAGTAACAAAGGATAATGAATTTGTTGTTTAGAAAGAACCATAAATATAGGGGGAAAATCTTATGTCCTTACTTTGCTTTCTAAATATCATTCTTTTTATTTTCATGCTTCTAATTTCTAATTTATGTCATATTACCTACAAAATAAGTTTAGAACAACTTCAAAATAGCATGTTTCTCAATTACTATTTATTAAATTGATGTTTTAAGTTTATTTTGTGTAATATCCTACATGAGAGGTTTGCACACAAGATACACTTTTAATTTGCATTTTAATGTGTTATTTTGAAACAAAAATGACAGCTGATCATTTCTTTCAGTTAGTTATACATCTTTAATTTTAAAAAATTCAAATAAAAATCAAGACATGTATACAGGCTTCAAGGAGATATGGCTTTATGAAGTCAAGATGAACATTTTAGAACTATTGGTTTATGTATTTTCATTGATACCCTTTGTAATTGCACATGTGTGGATAGGCATCATGGTCCCTGAAAGGCTAGAAAAATATTAACATATATTGAATTCTAGAAATAATTATACATCTGTCTCTTCCTAATGAACCTGTGGAAAGATTTAGGAGAGTTTTTGAGCAAAATCTCTCTCACCTGGAAATCGCTCCATTTTTCCCACCTTGGAATCTACAAACCTAGTTAATGTCTGTACTCATCTTATCAGCATTGCTCCCACTACGTATCAAACATTCCTTTTCCATTCAATAGAACCACTTTCTGTCAATGTCACCTATTGTATCTCCTTACGTAACCTTTGTTGTACTCTCTTGCTCTGCATCATTGGTTTCAACTAAATTATTTCAAAACGTGTCATGGGGGAAGGATTATTCTAGTTCAAAATAAATAATCCATCTAACTAATTTTATTCTATTTCTCAGGTTCCCTTAAGAACTAATGTCTTGGAGCTATTTTCAATGTACACTGATTCAACTGCCTTTACTACCAATCATTCTAAGATGGTTATTTTTATTTATTTTTGTCAGCTCAGTTGTGCATTGGAAATCGTTTCTTTTTGGGAGGGGGACGAGTACTTTTTCCAAAATGTCTAAGCTTCTATAAAGAAATGTTGTGCACATTATCTGAGTTCTCATATATGTGTATCATATGCCCTTGGCACTAACCATCCTGCAAGTCATTCTTCACTTGGCTTCTAGAACACCTCAGTATTCTTATTTTTCCACTCCTACAATAGCTAAATCTGTGTGTTTCTTCTTTCTACCTTTAAACATTGGTACCTTTGGGGCCCTGGTCTATTCTCCCCTAGTAAATGTTTATTACCATCTGTATAAGTATATCAGCATCCCCAAAATCAAGTTGAATTCCACTCTTAAGTAGGCAACTTCTTATTCTACTTCTCTACTTACATATTAACAGACTTATCAAACTCAATGTGTTCAAAATGCCAAGTGGAATGATTTGCTCACCTCAAAAAAAAAAAAAAGAAAAAGAAAAGAAGATGACTCCCCATACCTCTAAGATTCAGGCCAAACTATCACTGTCTCTTTCCAGGTGAGTTGTGATACGTTCACTGGGCTTTTTATGTGAACTCTTACCGCCTCGCCCTAGTCCGTGTTCCACAGAGCAGCTCTGCTTAAATCTTTGCAAAGTCTTCCATTTTGCTTAAATTAAATTTTAAACATTTTATTTGGACTCCAAAAATCCTACATGATCTAGACCTTTTACTTAGTTAATTTTCCATCTTAATGCTCGTACACTCACCAACTGTTTCTCCACTCACACACAACTTCTAGAACATGTCAGTTTGTTTAAAACAAGACCCTGTATTTGTGTTTCTCTTCCCGGAAAGCTACTACTGCAGCTGGTCACATGAATGGATTGGTCTTAATGTTTAGGTTTCAGTACAATTGGCATCTTCTTAAAAGGACTTTTTTCTTTGTAAATTTGTAAAATATGCTTCTTGTAGAATATTCTTTTTCCTCTTGCTTCTCCGTCCCCTTATGCTGTTTTACTTTCTGATAGCTTATCTCTACCTGAAATTACATTATTTATTGATTGCTGTGACTGTCTATTGTTGCTTTCCTCTACTATAAAGTAAGTTCTATGTGTTTAGTGCCTTTGCTATTCTTGTCCATCATTTATCTCCAGCACTTAGAACAACAGCTGGCACAGAGAGGTGCTCAATGAATATCTGTTGAATAAACAAATAATCACATATTCCTGGCCGAAGTCTATATTGACCAATTTTAATTTGCTCTCAACTATGACTTAGTCCCAAATCTAGAATAAAGTCAATCTGTCTGCTCAGGGATAACTTAAGCCTTCCTTTTCTTTGCTTTCAGTATCAGATTCAAAATTCTTGCCTTGGACATTCTATTACTCTAATGTGTGTGTGTGTGTGTGTGTGTGTGTGTGTGTGTACATATAATATTATTCTAATACTCCCTCCATGCCAACCCTTGTTTGTGTGTTCCCAAATAGAATAGCCCTCCCATACACAGTCAGCACCAACGATAACGCCTCTCTCCCACCCTCTAACTGCTGCCCAGAGCCCAGGCACAGGCAGGCAGAGACGGTTGGTAGAGAGGACTGATTGAAAACAGGCTAATCAGTCCATTCCTCCACTTCACCCTTTCCAACTGTGCGTTCTTAGGCAAGTTGCTCACCTTTTCTAAGCTTTAGTTTCTGAAACTGTACCATACAGATGATAAAATTGCCCATCTCATAGGGTTGTCATGAGCACTAAATGACATAATGCATGCAAAGCCCTAAAGAGAGCTATTTCATCATGTCTCAATTTTGTTTTCTGGAAAACGGTAATATATGTACACGTAAAAGAAACAAAACTCTTTCAAGTTCTTTCTCTAAAAATTCTGTAAATGCCAAGTATTTACTAAAAATTTTAAACTATTTGTAAGTTCTCTGATAATGCTTTATAAAACTAGAACAAAGAATTGGTTCATAAGGTTGGGGTTCCTCACAACGTCTCTCTCCTTACCTCATTATGACCCTAATGAAAGGCTTGCCAAAGTAAAATCATGACAAAGCTATTTCATGGGTGTGAACCATGAGAAAACTACTTCAGCCTCAAAAGTTTTTGGCTTGGTTAATTTCACAGGTCATTTTTTTGTTAGTTTCAAAATTCAGTGATGTTTTCACTGAATATTTTGGCCTCCTGGGCAATTATGTCTTTTTGTAAGGCCATCAAACTATTAATATATTTACCAAAAAAAGAAAAAAGATCTATATCATTAATTTATCATTCATTTAAAATTTCCTTTAGTTTTGAAGTCCTCTAGTCCACAGTATTTGTTTTCACTTTCCTTTACTAGTCCCATATTACATTTTATCTAGTAGGCATCAATAAAAGCTTCTAAAAAATGGTTTTATTACAGACAAATAATGGAACTCTTTCCATACACTTTTAACTTGAAAGTGATTATTTTGCTTTAATGTGGAGGAAAAAAGGTTTTAAGCTATAATAAAAAATCAGGTTATTATTTTATGTGAGTTCCATTTAATACTAACAGGGTGCTGATTAAAATTTATACAGTGTTAGCAAAACAAATAACTTTCCACTCCTGGAGGGAAGGGAGGGGCAGAAAACATCTCACATTTATGTTACGGGCAACTCCATTTTTGCAATATTAATACCCATTTCATGTCAATACTCTTAAATTTTCAGTCAAACTGCTCGTATAAAGCAAAGTGTTAACTTGTGCTAGCAATTTATTTGCATTTTTAAATAAGAGTGCTTTAGAGTTAAGTATTTTCAAGGAAAATGATAACACATGACTTCTTTTCCAAAAACTATAATTATTAAAGACAGAATATTTGAACAAGAAAATTCAACATTATACTGAACTCTAGTGTGTCCCCCTAAAAGTTAAAAATCTTAATTATTTACTTAAATTTTGTTAACTTCTAGTCATAAATTAAAATAAAATAAAACTGCATTTATGTATTAAGGTTTCATGTGAGGGCTGATATTTATGTGGAAACCACATTGACTCAGGACTTGTGACACATGTTTTAGCGCTGGATATATGTATATGAAAACCCACTACTTCCTAACCCAGTGCTTCTCACACAATTAGATACAACAAGAAGTATACTGCCCAGCCCTGCCCTTGTCAGTTCAAGTCAGATGTTTAACATTGCTCTAATATGGTATTTTTTTTTGAGATTTAATTTCCATTTAGTTCCACTTTTTAGAACAGAAATGGTGCAACTTAGTATTACAACACAAAAAATGCAAGCCACATGGTAAAAGCTGATCCAAAAACAAATGAGTAACATAAAATCCAGGCCAAAAATCATATCCAAAGAAATAAAAAAAAAAACCTACCAATTTTAATGGAAATTTCTTCAGTGGTTGAGTTCATAAACACAAAATTAAGGGTGGAGAAAGTCATTATTTTATTAACTCTGCTAAATACTGAAATGTAGGGACCAAGGTGAGCTTTCTATTTTTCCATAGGAAAGGCAGATAATTTATAAATTACAAGGGTACATTTTGCTACTTAGTGGTCTCTGAAACTAAGTTCTATTGTAAGTACAATCATGCTAGTGGTCAAATGACTTCCTGTTTACTTAAACCTTTTCCATCAGCCTCTGCCTTTATAGAACCTAAGAATATCCTCTTTGAATTTTGTCATCATCTACTCCCTGAAGTCATGTGAAATTGGGATTGAAGTTAACCTTTGTAGGTGAAAAAACACTGTCAACTTTTTTATTTCTTTTTTTCCCATAAGAAATGTGCTTAAACCAGTTCTTTAAATAGCCAGGGCTCTCAGGCACTATCTCTAAGTCAGTTTCAGATAAGAGGTATTTTTTCCTGGCACAGCAGTATTCTGAGAAGGATAGACTCCCGTTAAACACTGAATGACTTACGTGTACTTTAGAACGTAGGGGAGAAGTCCTACATGCATCCATGTTGCTATACCACACTTTTTCAAAGACAAGTTATTTTCTCAGTCTTAAAAGAATCAACAACTTATTTTTGGCTCAGACAATTGTATAGTTCTGGTTCAGTATTTTAATCTTCCAATTTTATTTTTCTTATCCACAGAAACATAAATACGGATGCTTAACACTATCTGGGTTTGTAGCAGTATATCAGGAATATTAATGAAATATGAGTATTAAATGATATCATATATATAAAACCTATTAGTACTAGCCAAAATGGTATCTTTGCAAACTACAAAACACCATGTAAATGCAGAGGACTTACCTCAGTGCAAAGAGATATTAGGCTAAGATTGAGTCTTTCAAAACTACTTCTGGGATTCCAATAGAAAACACACCTATGCAAAGCCTTACTGGGACACTTCTAGATTCTTCAAAGAAAAGCTACAAGTTTTTGTGCTCACTTCAGCAGCACATATGCTAAAGCTGCAATTTTTACATTTAATTAACTTTTTTATTCTAAAGTAATTTCTGCTTTTGATGCTGCTTTCCAGTCCTATTGTGAGCAAATTCTACAATCTCTTTTCTCTGATCATAGAAATATTAGAAAATAAATTTTAAAAGAGAGTGAATGCATGGATTCTTTCAATAAAACACAAAAGAGAAGTTATTGTCAAGAATATTGGAAGACCTTTACGGGTTTTGTCCAGAAAAAAAAAAAATCCAGGCATATATTTGTTTAAAAAAAAAAGTTGAGGAACTTGAAGTAGATGAGATTCCAACTAAGAGTTAAATGGTGTTTTAGGGCACCTGTGAGTCAGTGGATGAGAATGCTAAATAAAGTAGGAAGAATCACAAGATGTTTATACCTATAGGTAGTAGAAGCTGGGAGTGAGAGAGAGGCCATTGGCAAAGACCATGGTGAAAAGTCCAAAATGGTCAAAACTGAGAGATGATAAAGAAGACCAGATACAGAACCACTATTTCATTATCTTCCCATCTTACTGAAAAAGTAAGGAATGTGAACTTCGGCAGTTCCTTCTCACCTAAGTGGACATCTCCAAGAAGAGGCAGCAAGCAATCGTAAGAAATTGTGAACGTGAAGAAAAGCAATCAAAGACCCCAAATTATCTAGAAAGCACAGAGACCATAAAATCAAATAATAAACCAAAATAGTCAAATGTAATAGTACTAAAGCAATCAGAAAAAGACTTTAAAATGTGTAATTAATGTTGCATCAAGAAACAAAAACAAATGGACATTAAAAAAGAATTCATTAGAGATATTGAAGATAAATATAACTGTTGGGAAAACTTGGTGAATGGGCTGAACAAAATAATGGTTATAGATAAAGCAAGATTTGGTGGTCTAGAAATGCTATATGGATAGTAGATATAAAAAGTGATATTAGCTTAATAAGAATGCCAATTGAAGGGAATTGAGAAAAATAAAGATGAGGGTGATAATTATGGAACTAACACTTGAAAGTGCCCCAAAAGATAAAGATCATCTCAAGATGCTATCAAAGGTGGGGAAGAGAAGTAGTACAGAGAACATTTTTAGACAGAAATGGGAGAAAAAGAATATCGTTCCTGATTGTATTTTACTAAGTATACAGGGGCTGTCCGGAAAGTATCCGTCCATGTAATAGAGTGATTTATGGCTGGAGTTTTTTCTGGACAGCCCTTGTATTACATTCAATACTCTGGTTCAAACATACTTAAGGGTATTGGTAAGTGTTAGACATAGATAATGGTGAAAGAGAAGGTAATCAGACAAGAGTCATGGAGGATTATAAAACGTCTGACTAGAAACTTAAATAGTGAGCCAAATGAGAACAAACCAGCAATAAATGGAAAGAAACTCTCAGTGAAAGGATCCTGAGTGTGAAATGAGCTGGACACATTCATGGAACACTGAGATAAATATTGTGTCTTCTATGGTGTAGGCACAGAAAGGGGCAGAAGGAAGGAGAATTCAAAATGACAAGACCCAGATCATACAGTCACTGTGGGTCATAAGAAGATTAGCTTTATTTCCCATTCAGCATGAAGCCATCTGAGGGTTGTCAATAGGAAGTCACGTAAACTAATGTATACATTAAAAGATCACTCTAGATTACTTCATGGGAAATAGAAAACAGCACAGAACAAGGGAAGCATGTCAAGAATTAATTTTCTAATCAGATGTTGTAAAGTCAGTATGCCTTGTGGTTGCCTTCTTTGAACAACAACTATGATGTAAATTTTATATGAATCCCGATATTTTAAAACATTATTATTTTAGCATATATATATATTATTGCAAGCATATACACTATTATTTATATAATGCTACTTATAATTGATTATTTGATTTTTCCCTTCCAACTATCTGAGATATTAAACTTTATACTAATCTTTAAACACACATTCATACTACTTCCTTTAATGATAAATAGCAAGATTTTAAAAAATAGTTTCCAGGGTTTGAAGATAGAAAAACTAGACAGTTCAAGAGTGGGGAAGCAGGTGAATCCAAATACATCTTAAGTATATTCATTGATCAACTATTATAGCAACAAAATCAGCATTTACTACTTGTCACATATTAAATCTAATCTAACTACAATGAGAAATTATTCTGAGGTACTAAGCTATCTTTTAAACTTTGCATTCTCCCATGGCAGAAGCCTCTCCAATTAAGAGGCATGCAAGTAGAACAGCTGTTCACTGAGTGATTACAAAGCACAAGGTAAGTGCTTTACATATGTTAGCTCATCAGATCCTCATGATGATTTGACTTGGGCATTACTACTTGTGTCTCAGGAAGACTGAGTCATTTCTTATGGCCAAATGGCTGATGTCAAACCTGAGATTCAAATTCAGAGACTTCTGACTTGATAACAGTCTTAGTTAGCCACTGCCCTATATTGTTTCACATAAAAGAAAAGTAATGGACCTGATCACAATTTTAGTCTAGTCGTTAAGGTGAATAAAATAATATTTGTGTCAATCCCTCACAGTGCCTGACAGGGGATTAGAAAATTAGAGGCATTTATGAATGGGTATTTTCTGGACAGCCCTCATGTATTATGTGTGTGTGTGTGTGTGTGTGTGTGTGTGTGTGTTTGTGTGTATACACACATACCCATGCACATATACATGCACACACTCGTATACATACATACATATATATGTGTATATATGTATACATATATGTGTATGTACAGGCACACACACACATACAAACATCCTCTCTGTCTAAAACTAAACCCATTTTCAGAAAAAAATATATTTGAAAACACAAAAAATGTGTACCTCTTTTAACCAGAGTTTCTTAAAATTTACCTTTCTATCAAGGCTAAGGGCTCCATTTTGGACAACTATAATGATGCCAAATGGAGGAGAAATGTAGGCCCATTTGCCACGATGCTAAATGCATGACTTGACTTTGCCATGCTCTTTTCTGAGAGCCAGGTCACCCATCAAGGTGTCAGGTATGACTCTAATATCAGTTGTATTCCTCTGCTTTTGTTGGCACTATTTTTTACAACTTCATACTTCTAATCTGCTTGTAATCTGCAGTGAGTTCGACAAGCAAATAACTAAATTTATACAATATTTTTATTGAAGAAAATATATATTCAGCAAATCAAGAATCTGAGAAGGTCACGTTGGGATGAAAGTCTGTAAATTTTAGGGCATGACCTAGTAATAGTAAGTTTACCTCTGAAGAGTTGTTTTGATTTAATCTATGATTTTTGATTTTGTTCTGAGTGTACCTGATAGATAAGGGGAAAATGGCCTCCAAAGGAGGGATTGTTGTTAAAATTTAAGACATAAAACCTTTTCTCAATCATCAGTCATGGCGCACTTTATAAGTATTAGTCCTGATTCTCTCTTTAAAATGTGATAGCTCACTTCCTCTTCATAACAAATAAGTTTAGAGTCCTAAAAGGTAGGTGGTGTCAAAAGTTAATGTTATCCTTTCACCTAGCAACTCGGCTTCTGTTCTTATATCTCACATTATTTCTCATCGATTTTTTTGTTTGTTTTCTCAAAATTCTAAGAACCACTAAATATCTAATGATTGCTGAACACAAAGTTTTACATATGAAAACTGCTTGATAGAAGACAATGGATCAGTAAAGGTAAGTAAAGCAAGACAAAGGACAGCCCTCAATGTACATGTGTTTCCATACTCAGAGGGACTCAGTATAAAAGGGTTGTCTGGAAAGTATCCAGCATGTCATATGAAAAATAGAGACATTTATAGCTGGATTTTTTCTGGACAGCCCTCGTATGTTTCCTGAAGTGAAGATTTAACACACGAATCTAACAGATACCTTTATGGGAGTGACTCTGTTAAGACTTTGTGGTTTTAACTTAAATTTTAATATTTTGGGTATTACTACTTCATACAGTTTCAAAGATGGTATATTAATCATATTCACTATCTTGTTATTCCTCCTGAAACTTTCCCCTGACTAAATATTTTAAAGACGAAAGAAAAAATAAAAGCTATAAATCCACGATGAGATCATAGGAAGGGCCATCAGATAAGATTTCAATTAATTTATGGTTGTATGAAAAGCATATAGTGGAGTGGCAACACAAATCATTGGGGAAAAGAGGCATTATTTTTAAATGATATTGGCAAGATCAGCTCATTATAAGAAAAAGACAGATTTGGGTCCCTTCCTTATACCACATCCAAAAATAAACTTCAGATGGAATAAATATTTACATGTGAAAGAGAAAATTACATAGCAAATAGGAGAAAATATAAGAGAATATCTTTGTGGTCTCAGAGTAGAGGAAGAATCTTTTTGGCTTAATCTAGTCCAAAAACTGTTCTCGTTTTACAATTTCTATAATGTTTATTTCTCCTAAATCAGGATGAAAGCCAGGACCAAGGGTTGGCTCCCAGTTCTGTTCCTTCCAGGGAATCATTCCTCATTTATTTATCAGTCCCAAGTGACACATAAGTTATCTCTAAGCCTTCTGATCCTTGGAGAGCTGGTTAAACCTGGCCTGAACACAATTTCGCAGTCTGTGATCATCCAGAACCCTCCACATGGTTTCTGGAAGCTGCTAAGACTAGTTCCTCAGGCTTTCCTCTGCCAGTCTTGTCAGTGGAGAACGTACCCAGTCCCATCACTGGATTACAAACACGCAACATGTATAGGAGGGATGTCTGGAAACTACCCAGCCATGTAATGTGAAAAATAGAGGCATTTATGGTTGGAATTTTTCTGGGCAGCCCTCGTATACACTCACAGCTACTCACGACAAACATTTCTGTGTTTGTCCACTTCACTCAATATCTCAGAAATTAGTGGGTGGAGTTACTTTAAATCTCATGGAGCCCTCTGCCATCTGAGTATCTCTACCCGCTTCTCTCTTTCTCCTCTAGTACTTCTACATTTCACTTAGAATATTTCAATCAACTTCCAGATCCCTGAAGATCTCACTTTCTACTCCTAATCACTTGTCAAGAAGTTGTGTGGTTTCTTTCTCTGAATAAATACATTTGTTTTCTAAACCAGAAATTCTAATGGCAACTACAAGTAAGATTTTCTGACCTCATTACAAATACGTATTGGCATAACTAATATTAAACTATGTGCAAAAAAAAGTATTTAGTGACTCTCGATTAAATAGTCCAAGAAAAAGAGCTGCCTGGAATTCATTTGGAAACTAGAACCTGGTTGGAGTTAGCAGACCTGAACCCACTACAAACAGCAAACTCTCTGCTAAGAGGTAATAGTTACAGCATTGGAGCTACGTGGCCAGCCTGTAGGTCACTGACCTCAGTGCAGTCTGAAAGGTCATTTTCCTCACCACCTATAGAAAAGCACTCTAAGAAAAACCAACCACCAATCAAATTTTTAAAAATAAAAGGAAAAGAAGAGGAAGACAAAGAAAAGCAGAAAGGAAAAAGAAAAAGAGAAGAAGGTACTGGCCTGAATGATACAATAAGAAAGACAGTGTGTGGGTCTCTAATACCAAGCCTGTGGCCATCTGGCCCCTTGTCCTAAGGAAAGCAACCTGGGTCAGGACAGAGATATGCGTTTGGAAGGTTGAGGTGCAGACATGTCCACTGGGGGGCTGTAAACGTGGGGTCCCGTGATTCATGCACTCTATCATCACCCAAGCAATCAGATAATCCAACGAATAAAATCATCTTTATTAGGTTTAATATCAATGTGATCGATTTTTAAATTTCTTGTAAACTTCTGAAAATACTATAAAAATAAATTTTGGCTATCTCAATTAACATTTTCTGCAGTTCTCAGCCGTGAACAAAGGTCCGTCCTTAGAGTTTTATAAGAGTTAGAACAGCTAGCTACAAGCGAGCTTTGGCCTTCCCAGGTTCATAGCAGCGGTCCCGGATATTTTAAAAGTGAACTTCTACATTAACTTAAAAGAAGCAAAAGTGATTCAAAAGTAATTTTTGGATAATTTTTTTGTACAAATAATTTTCAATAAATATAAATAAGGAAAGTGAAATTTAGTAATTTCATAGTTTCACTATACAAATTTATTGTTTTTTAACATTATGGTGGGAATATTGACAATGAAATTGTATATATTTAAAGTATGCAAGATGGTGATTTGATATACAGAGGGTGCCAAAAATACATACACACATTTTAAGAAAGGAAAAGAAGTGTGATAAAATTGTAATACTCGATATATACCCATAACGAAAGGTGACTACAAGTCTCGTGTGACTTCTGCAATGACAAGAGGTGCTCCAAGTGGTCACCATTAGCACCCAGACACTTCTGATGACAGCAAACTACTGCTTGAGCAATGATGACCAAAGTGTCCACTTGTATCGCTTTGCATGCCATTTCAATTTCTTCCCAAAGTACCTCCAGTGTAGCCAGTTTTCTATGAGACACCACGTCCTTAAGGTCCCCCATAGGTAGAAGTCAAGGGTGTTAAGTCAAAGATATATTAAATAAACTGGCCATAAAACTTTCAAGGGAGCTGGAAGTCTACAATCAGATTTGTTTTAATAAACCCTTCAAACTTAGCTTATTCACAAATACGTTTTCCTTTTGTAGATGCATGTGCAGAAGCTGCTTGGAGACCTGGGTGTAGGAGCTGGGGAAGGACGAGCAGGAAGGGACCAAGAGTTCAGAGCACATGAAATCTCTAACCTGTTTCAAAGTAAAAATGAAAAGTAATCAGTTTGTGTTATTTTTATACTGTAGTCTCTGGCCATGTTCAAATAAATAAACAAAACATGTAACAAAGCAAATATGACTTCTGATGCCTTTCTCGCTGGTTAAAGAATGATTCTATTTTCCCAACTAGTAGCCTATTGTTTAGATTCTAGTGTATGGATAAGTTGAGAAATAAAGCAAGTCAGAAACTCAGCATGCTTTGCTTTGTTCTACTTGTTAATTTAGGCTTTCAAAAAATACATTTATAGAAATATATATGTATGCCTGAATATATATGTATGTATATACACATATGTATGTGCATATGTATGTGTGTATGTATGTATGTATATCTACAGATGGATACCTGAATTGAATTGATAGGCCTTCTAAAGAGACTGTTTAGCAGGAGGAAAACTAGCAAGTCTGAGAACAAAAAGTATAAACAAATCCTCCTGAAGAATAGTTGCTGCTCCCAACCAACACTTGAGGTGCTTTATTCTATGGGTTACAATCTGTTTTTTCTGTGAGGCTCTTGGGGAATGACTGCGTCTGTTTTCACGGGCAGGGAGGTCTCTGAAGGCAAGGAAGGTGGGAAGGAAGTAGGTTCAATAGTGAAACCAAATGAAACTCCTGGAGCCCCTGGTTCAGCCTTCCTCTGAGATGTTGGAGGAGCTTGGCTCTGATCTAATAGCTCTTGGCATTGCTCTGTCTACACAGACACTCAAACTTGAAACCCAGCCAATCATAGCAGCCCCTGCCCACAGAGTAATCACAGGCATTTCAGAGTTTAGTCTTACACTTTGGCTGTGAGTTTATAATGAAAATATGCTGTTCGGTGTTTGCAGAACGAGGAAAGCTAACTGGCCGGGTGGATTTTCCCAAGTTGTCAATTATCTCTAGAATCTAGGAGTATTGTCCTTTTTTTTTTTTCTTTTTAGCAGTAACAATTTACTTGCACATAGTTCAGTTTGTACCCTCTTTTTGATCATCTGACATTCTTACAATAAGAGCTGAAACTTACAACTTTCATAAAAGTTTTGTCATTGCCAATCAAATAAATTCTCAAATTAAGTACAATGTTCCCTTTAAGAATCTCATTAATGTTCCTCTCTCAGAACTAGCTCAAAATGTAAAACATCTACTTTCAGCATTAATGGTACAAATAAGAATTAATGACACACCATAAAACTTCCAGTGGTTTACTGTTTTCCTAATGCAGCATTTCTGCATCATTTATTCAGTGCATATTTAGTAAACTTGTAGAAGGTCAGGGGCAGGTCAGCCTTTTCGCCCACCAAAAGTTTGTTATTTCCAAATCATGTGTTAGGTCTAGGACAGTAACATCTGTCCTATGAGGGAAATAGCACATTAGCTATTGAGCTAAACCAATTCCAGACAGTATGAATAAATTATGCAAATAAGTAACCTAGATAGCCCCCACTTGTGTCTCTGTCCCCAACTCTTATCCTTTAACTCACATCTATGACTGTGCAGAGGATTCCCTACAACCAGATGACAGAGAGGGCAGAAAACCTGGTCCTGGTTCACGGCTGGGTCAATTCGAGATGTTCACATGAGACAGAACGGATGGCTGCCACACCACAGCTTCATTTACAGATGACCCCGAAAGATATTGATGAGAAGGAAAACTATTAGGGGGCAGAGCTTTGAGAAATTTTTTGGTCATGAACTTTGGGTTGAAAGAAACATGCTGTCAGGACAGAGAAATTTCGAACAGAGAGTAAAAGAGAAGAAAATGATGAGATTGGGCTCAACTGCTGTGTGGAGAGTGTAGCATAGTTCATTTTATCTTTCTTTGGTAAGGCTTTTTTTTTTTTTAGAGAAATTGTGATTGGCCACTAGTGTATGGGGTTTATATTAGTTTTTTATTGATGAATAACAAATTACCACTCACTTAGCGGCTTAAAATACTATCTCACAATTCCGTATGTCAGGAGAACTTGGAAGGCTGCCAAAATTAAGGAGTTGGCCAAGTTGGACATTGACCTGAAAGCTCTGAAAGATAAATACCTTCTGAGCTAATTTATTGAAGCAGAATCTACTTCCTTGTTGATACAGGACTGACATCTTCGTTTTCTTGCTGACTATAGGCTGGGAGTGGCTCTCAGCTTCTAGAGGTCTCTTATGGGCTAAGTTGGATGTCCGTGACTGTATTTGAAAATAGAGTTTTTAAAGTACATTGAAATGAGGTCATATGGGTGGGTCCTAGCAAACATGATCAGTGCCTTATAAGAGAAAAATTGGACACAGATATGTACAGAGGGAAGATTATGTAAAGACACAGGGAGAAAGACGATGTTTACAAGCTAAAGAGAGAGGCCTCAGAAGAAACCAAGCCTGCTGAAACTTTGATCTCACATTTCCAGCCTCTAGAAATATGACATGATAAACTTTTTGTTGTTTGATCCCTTGTGATGGTAACCCTAGCAAAATAATACAAACCTGCCCTCTGGTCCTTTTTGTGGCTGTTTCTATCTGTGATCCAGCAAGAGTGCATCAAAACTGCTTGAGTTTTGAATCTCTCTGACTTTCCACTATGATACCAGCCAGAGAACCTCTGATTTCCACATAACTACAAGAGACAATTCCACTCAACTTTCTGCCTTACCTGGCAAAGATCTCCCTTCCTGCTATTTCCAATAAACTGCCCCTCAATTCCTTCTGAGCCCTTAACAGAATGGCTCATAAAATCTGTATTCTTACTAACAATCAGTTGCATAAAATTTTTTTTCAGACTCTGCCCATAGGATTCCAGAGCCACCCTCACATTTTTATGTATTTGCTTTGATATACCCACTTTTAGGTACCCATATTGTCTATGCTAGTCAGAATTCAACCAGAGGCATAGAACTTGTAGGGTGTGTGTGTGTGTGTGTGTGTGTGTGTGTGTGTGTAATAGGTAGAGACATACATAGATAATAGATGATAGGTGGATAGATAGATAGATGAATAGATAGATAAGCAAGCATGGTTACGGGGACTGGCTATTAATGTCTAAAATCCATAAAACGGATAGTTAGGCAGAGGCAGACTTAAAGCCCTGGCATAGGCGGAAACTATCATCCACAAGAAGGGAAGGTTACAAGCAGGATGGAACTCCATGGGAACGGGGCTAAGATACCATTTACAAGAGGAATTTCTCTTCTTTCTCAGAGAAACGTCCGCCCTCTTTTAAGGTTTTACAGCTGATTGACTCAGTCTCACTTAGATTATCCAAGGTAATTTTGTTTACTTAAAGACATTCCTTTAAGAGCTTTAGTTACATTTACAAATTACTTTCAAAGCAACACCTGGATTCCTGTTTGAATAACTGAGAACTGTGGCCTCCTCCCCTTGACACATCACAGTGACCATCACAATACTTACACTCTCTATATAAACCCTTAGGATTCACTCTTTCCACATGGGCAGAAAGTGTCCTACTGTAAGCATTTGTGGCTCTAAGACCAAGAGCCTATTCTTATTCTGTGAGTGGGAGAATTATCGTCCCCCAGGAAGTGCCGTCATGGACAGATAAATACGACAACTTCTCCAACCCTCAGGAGCAGCAACTCTTTGCCCAGCAGGACGGAGGAGGCCCAGGTACCCTCAGCTGCCGTGTGCTCATCAACTCCTTCCCCTGTCTCGTCTTCCCACATTCCTACCAGTGCTTCCTGAAGTTACCTCGGGAATAAACCACTGACACTCAAATTGTGGCTTCGAGTTTTGCTGCTGGGGTAACTCTTACTAAGGTACTCCTTAGTGTCCTTCTCTCACCAACTCCTAACAAAATTCATCCGCATTCTCGGTGGCAAACAAAGCAAGTCAATTCTAGTGAACTTGATAGGGAGAGGATTTGCAGCAAGGCTATCAGATGGCTCCAGAAGTAAAGCCTAGAGAACTAAGCTCAGAAAATGAGAGAAACCAAGAGAGGTGTGTGGTTGAAAACACAGTCATGATTCTCCTTTAGAAACTGTCTGCTTAGAGAGCACCGATCTCTGCAAACACCCTGGACCCCCTTAGGTTCTCTTTTGCTACCTTCTCAATGGATTTGTCTGCCTTTGTGTCTTTGTGCCTCTTCTCAGTAAGAACAGCTGATTGGCTAACACAGGCTAGGTTTTGGCAGCTGGAGACCAAGAGCAGCTCGTATCTTCTTTCCAAGAAAGGAATTTTGATATAGCAGTTAACTAAAGAAAGACCAATGGCCTCTATATCCACAGTGGTCACTTGCAGGAAGGACCTTGCCATCTGATGCATCTCATTTTTGTGTGTGCAGTATAAATACCGAATGCTTAGAAAAGGAATTCCAACTGCCACCCATCCTACCTGTATCTTCAGAACATTACCACACGAGCTCTGAATGAAATAAGGTTATGCACGTGCACATACACACAAACAGCATGCCCACGGTAAAAGTTCTATTATAGAATTTAGTGACGACTCTAGTGATCAATCTCTTATTCTTTCTCTTCTATGTGAAATAACCTTGAGGAAAACTAAACATCTGGGATAATTGCTTCAGGAATTGTATGAGGTCAATACCAAAAGGGAACTGGCTAACGTGCGTGAGACAGTTTAGACCTCCCAGCAAGAACGAGCAGCCTGCGAGTTTCATGTGCCAAACTGACACTTTAAAAATTCAAAAGACGTATGTGAGGGATGGGAGCAGAGGTGTAGATAGAGCTGTTCAGGTCATGGTTAGGTTAAATCAGGGGTGAGGCTGAAGGAAGAGAGAAAAAGAGGGTAAGAGGATCTTTTATAAACAGAGTCTTATGCCTGAAGCCACCCAAAATAAGCCGTTGATGAGACCAGTGATGTATGATGCCTGTCGAGCATATTATTTAAAGAAAGAGAGAGAGGAGAGAGAGAGAGAGAGAGAGAAGGAGCGAAAGAAGAAGGGAAGAAGAAAGAGGAAGAGAGGAAGAGAAAAAAATAAATAACATGGCCTGCATTTCAAGCACACAGAAATTCTGGAAGAGCATATTTTATTTTAAGTAAGTTTGTATGTTTTGTTCACCAAACATTCACATGTTTTCCAAGGAGTCAGTATAATTCCCTGCTTTATTGTGAAGTTTGAAACTTCTCCAATTGTCCCAGGCCCCCCAAATAGCATGCATTAGACCAAAGTTCTCACAAATTATTAAATCTCCTGGAGCACTTAAATTAATTACATTTTTATAATTTGAAAGGATTTTAAAAGCCTCTTTGCTCTGAATTTACAAAACCAAAATAAGAGGCTTTATTACTGAAAATGCACATCATGCTAAGTGATAGGGACATGAAATTAAATAAATGCTTTCAATAAACTCGCAGTTTGGAAAAGTACATACATAGGTGATTATAACACAGTGCACTACATGTTGTCACAGAGCCATGGCTGGTCATCGTTGTGACGCGAGAGTCACAATAGCTCAAGGAACACAAGTGAGTTCAAAGCAAACCACAAACCAGTAACTGAGTCCTAAGATGTACAACAGGAAGTTGGGAAACTTATGAGGGGGACCCAAAATAACCTGGGATTTATTTATAAAAAGTTTTGTATTTATCTTTAAACATGTTTAAACTTCAGTCACCTTCAAAGTACTCTCTGATGCGCTACACCTATCGAGATGCTTTTTCCACAAAACAGTTTTTGAACGTGTCAATTTTGATGCCTTTTTAGTGCTTTGGTCATTTTTTGTTTGGCCTCTTCCACATTGGCAAAACCTCATCCAGAGAAACAGAAAAATAAGTCGTTCGAGGTGAGATCGGGATGAATAGGGGGCTCAGGCTCTTTTTTGGTCAAAAACTGCTGAAAACTCAGTGTGTAGGCAGGTGCGTCGTCATGCTGCATGTGTTGTTAGTATAAATCACCCATCATGAAATAGGCAAACACATTGAAAGGGTCTCCAGAAAGAAAAATTTCACTGCAGCCGAACGCAGCCTCTCACAACAACGCCAGCTGGTGCAGATGGGTTCCCAGAACCCTCACTTAGCGAAGGAAGCCTGTACGACACGGGGCCCGCCCTCCAGAGGAGGATTCTGGGTTTTTTGCATTCCCCCCTTGCATGGTTGAAGAAATCATCAGAGACAAGATCAGGGAGGGCCTCTTGTGCAATGTGAAGTAATGTGCATGATAAGAGGTGGTGGGGGACAGTAAAGGACTTAACTGTGAGAACCATGTCGTCGAGTTTGTATTTTAGATGGAACTGTGGGGAATACATTTGAGGGAGCAGGTTGGAGGTGGAGAATACAGGCTACAGCAGCAATTCAAATAGAATAAACAATACCTGAACCAGGAAAGTGGTAGGAATGAAGCAGAAGATACACGTTTAGAAATATTTAGGAGTTCAAAAATTGTCAGATATTGACTTTGGGTGAGAATGCTCAGGACAATCCCTATGTCTCTTGCTTGGTAACTCTTTGCTTAGGTGATGTGTTAATACCAATGACATTCCAATGAAACTGAAGCGATTTTTTTTATTGTTAAATTTATGGGGGTGACATTGGTTAGTAAAAATTACATAGGTTCCAGGTGTACAATTCTACAATACATCATCTATGTGTTGTATTATGTATTTATCACCCAGAGTCAGTTCTCTTTCCATCATCATATACTTGAGACCCTGTCCCTTCTCCCCCACCCCTACTCCCCAAACCCTCAGATAACCACTAACCTCTAAACTATTGATTGTGCCCCTGAGTTTTGGTTCTTTTGCAAGAGAAAAAGAAACATTTGCCTTGGAGCCTGTAGTGCTTGATACACCTGCATATTTGAAGGCAGTCAGAAAACTAAAGGACATTAGGGGCTAGAGATTGAGGCTGGGGGTCATCATCCTGGTTGGCAGAATAATGCCCTTTCCTCCCAAATCTCCACCCAGAACCTGTAAATATATCACTTTATATGGCAAGAGACTTTGCAGATGTGATTAATTTATGGGCCTTGAGATGAGGAGATCATCCAGGTGACAACATGTAATCACTAGGATCCTTACAGGGAAAGGAAGACCCCAGAGAGTCAGAGAAGGAGCTGTGAAGAAGGAAGAACAGGTGACAGAAAGAGAGTTGGAAGGTACTGCACTACTGGCTGGAGGAGGAGAAGGCCACCAGTCGGCAGGCTCTAAAGGAGGAAAGGGCACAAAGGCTCTCCTAGAGCCCCCGGCAAGAAGGCCCACCTGCCGGCACTTAGAACCCAGGACTTCTGACCTCCAGAACCGGGAGGGAATGAGTTTGTGTTGTTTGAAACCACTAAGTGTGTGGCGATTTCTTCCATCAGCAATAGGAAACAGATACAAATACCACATAAGTGTGACATGCGTGTACACAACCACATGCATGGTTTGAGGGAGGGGAAGCTAAATGTTGAGAAAGCAATGATTGTAAAATAGAACATTGGAGAAAATCAGCTTTTAAGAAGAAAGGTAGAAGAAAAAAATAATATGCAGTTACAGCTTCACAAATTAGAACATACACACAAACACACTTCAAAGTGAAGGCCCAACATGGCGGAAAATAATAGAAAGAGGTGAGTACTACAGATTCAGTTCATTTTCATGTAACTCTCTCTCACATTCATTTGATAGAGAAAAAAAAAAGTTGGTTCTTTTTTTCATACAGGAGAAGTTACTTGACATCACATCTTATTTTCTTTTAAAAATTCAATGAAAACAAAACCAAACTAAATACCCACAAAGCAGACTTAACAAGCGTTACTGGGTGCAGCTTTCTGGACACAGTTTCTCAAGATCATAGAGGGCCGCTCTGTACTTCCCCAATTGGAAAAGTACAAGGGTAGGTTACGCCACCAAAAATGAATGACTTCTCTCTAGGGCACTCCATCCCTGCCCAAGAGTCTATATTTAAATAAATACTCTCTGTTAAGTAAAGGTCAGAACTCTGTGGCTGTGGCTGCAATCCTAGGAAATCAATGGCCCTAACAAGTGAGTGTGTGAAAGAATATTATGCAAAAGGAAACTCAGGCATGATGCATTTTTCAACAGGTTTTTCACCCATTCCTCTCATCGAATCCAACTGTTTTACTGTCTTCTGCCAGCGTAGGATTTAAACAAGTAATGTGGGCATCTGAAGAGTAAAATTTTTGAAGGCCAAGAAAAACATGAGCTAATCTTGTAGGTTTCCCAGTCATTTGCAAATTTGCTTTTCAAAGTAAGAAACAACTAGGAAGGTGAAAGACCAGGCTGGTGGTTTGAGCAACAGCCTCAAAGTGAAGACATGTGATCTTTCTTCTTAAGATTGACATTTTCTCATGGGTGCATTTTTTTTTTCTTGCACGAAGAAGAAATTGAATTGAATTCCTTTTCCCCAATAGGATTAAGCTTGTTCCAGGGATGAGGAGTTATTGGAAGGGAAGTTTTAGTTGCAGAGTGATAGGTGAGACTCTTCAGAGTCTGGTTTCCTCTGGCCAATCATCCGCTTCTGATATTCCTTTATCCTAGCCGTACCATGTGACTTGTATCATGCTGCTCCGTGTCTCCAAGCTTCACACATTGTTTTGTTCTGGTTCAAGTGCCCCTGACTCAGTGATGTATCCCTGATTTTCATTCCTTTCATGACTCTAGACATGCACTGTACAATATGGAAGTCACTAGCCATGTTCAAATATGGAGGCTTTAACTATAGCTGGTTCAAATTGAGATACACCATATAAATATAGAATGCATTCCAGATTTTAAAGACTTAATAGAGAAAAAGAATGTAAAATATCTCATGAATCCTCTTTCATATTGATTACATAGAAATAGAAATATTTTGCAGTTATTAGGTTAAATAAAATATATCACTAGAAAAAAATTTACATGTTCATTCTTACCTTTTTTAATGTGACTAATAGAAAATTTAAAATTACATATATAGCTCACATTCATGGCTCATTTTATGTATCTGCTGAACAGTGGTCCCTCTCAATCACTGAAAACAAATTCTATGGCAATACTTTTTCTTAAATTTAGTTTTTATTTTTACTCTTTAAATTTATTTTAATTATACTTATCATACAGTATTATATTAATTTCATGTGTACAACAATGAATTGACATTTATATACATTACAAAATGATCACCACAATAACTCTAGTAACCATCTGTCATATCTCAATAAAGGTATTTATTTATTTATTTATTTATTTATTTATTTATTTATTTTTATTGTTAGACTTATTGGGGTGACATTGATTAGCAAGAATTTCATAGGTTCCAAGTGTGCAATTCTGCAGTGCATTGTCTATGTGTTCATCACCCAGTGTCAGTTCTTTTTCCATCACCGTATATCTGGCCCCCCCGCCACCTCTCCCCCCCGCTTCCCACTCCCTTCCCATTTTCTCCCAGGTAACCACTAAACTATTGACTGTGTCCATGAGTAGTTTGTTTGTTTGTTCTTTGTTGCTTTCAGTTTTATATTCCACATGACTAAAGTCATATGATTCTTGTTTTTTTTTTCTGTCTGGGTTCAATAAAGACATTTAGAATGGTTTGGATTTGTTTTTTTTTTTTCCAAAACATTGGAAGAAAATGTGAGTACAAGAGTTGAATCTACCTATTAGTAATTTTCATGGGCAGTAACTAATGTTATTTAGAGTGTTTTCTACAATTTGTCTTATACAAAGAAGTCACAATTTTTATTATTATAAAATTGGAGCATTCATAACATAATATTTTTATAATCACTTATATTAAAGCATTCATAAAACAATACTTTTAATAGACAGAGTATGAATCCATATCTTCTATAATAAAAAGCCCTTTTTTAAGTCACTTAGGTTACAACCACAAACTAGAAAATGCCTAAAAGATCAGGGTAATGTACAGGCTTAACTAGCCATGTTATGTAATACAGTGAAGGATATTACAACTTTTTGCCTGGAGGAGTTAAGACCTAAGGAGAAGATAGCTTCTTACAAATATTTGAACAACTGGAAAAATGGAAGAATGATAAGACTTATCCTGTGACTTTCCTAAGGCCAGGAATGGAACAAAAGACTGGAAATTATAGGAAAAGCAATATTAGATAACTATAAGAAAAATTTCCTGACAACTGCAGATGGCCAGCACAGTCATAAGCTGCCAGATGTAGAAATGAGCTTGCTCCATCATTAGAAACATAAAAAGAGAAACCAGAAAGACATCTGTAGGAATTCATCAGGCCAGAGTTTGTTTTAAAATGTTTAGCAACCAAAAGGCACAATTCTACTAATCAGAAAGGACAAGAGCTACTTCATCACAATAGATTGATAGATTGCTTATCTAGACCGATGTTTTCTAAATTACAAGAGTAATTAAGCCACTTAGATTTTGTAGCTGTATTACCTATTGTTGAGCATGCATAAAGTAAAGGAATATTCTGCAGAAAATTGGCTTTTGGTGAATTTGGGGGGTAGTTTGAGGCTCTGTCCTTAGTCTTTTTTGCTTTCATGATGTACACTAGTTCCTTACCATCTAGACACTGGTGATTTTGAATTGGGTATCTCAGACCTGCATTTTCTCCCTCAGTGGCTCCATAATTCAAACAGAGTGAAAGCCAATGCTCTTGAAGAACCTACATAGTCAGCCCCTTGGGATAGTTAAGGCCATTACCTCTCTGACCTCATCTATTATTCCTCTCCTGCATGTCCATCACATTCCAGATGCTTTGGTTCCTTTTCTTTCTCTGACATGCTAAGCACACCCTCAGTTTAGGAGTTTTGTAAAGGCTACTCCCTCAGCCTGTAATAATTTTCTTCTAAATATTATCATGGTTAAATCCATCACTCCTTGAAGCTTTTGCTCAAAGTTCATTTTTTCGATGGCTACACCAATTTATTTATAATTTTATCTTTTACAATGCATTAACATAATGTTATTATGTTATTTTATTATATACCTCCCACAAGAATGTAAGTACCATGACTGTAGATATATATTTCTCTTTTATTCACTGCTGTACTTTTGACAAATTTCCTTATTTTTTTATGGCCCTGCTGATACTGAACTTGTCTTTGTTACTTGTTCTGGTCAATGAAATGTGGGTAGAAATTACAGTATGCCACTTATAAAGAGACTTTCCTCCATGAGAAGAGTCTGCCCATGGTGAATAGTGATTTGGGAGGCATATGACTGAAGTGATAGGCAGGCATAATAGACGTAAATCTTACCTATGTCTAAATCCCAACTCAATGTAGCGCAGCTTGGCCTAGCGGAGCTACAACAGTCCACAAATTCATGTGATAGACATACATGTTCTTATAACCCTCTAGGATTAGGGCTGTGTGTTACGTAACACAGCCCCAGCAAAGAGTTGACTGATGTATAACCCAATACCTACAGCTGTGCTTGGCACATAGGAAGCGCTTGATAAATATTTGAATGAGTTAATAAGTTATGGATTAAATGAGTATCTAATTAAGCTTTTAGTACTTTCCTAATTGTGTCTGGTGCACAAATTATTCACCAGGATTAATTCAGGTACTTATGTAATTGTTTAGCATCTTTCAAGTTACTCAAATATCAATGAGTAAATTAATATTCAGGCTAAGACACATTTTAATAAACTAATAATGTAGACGTATTTTCTAATCACTATTGATTAAAATGATACTCATATAAAGCCAACCAAATATTTGGTTGTTTTAAATTTTTTATCACTAAGATCAAGTGCTTCATATATCAAAACTACATATATTTTTACAGAAATAAAACTGGTGAGGATGTTGGTGGTCCAGCCATTTTAAAAGCCTCACAGCAGGGTGAATCTCTTCTTCTGTAACTGAATCTGCTTTAGTTTATTACTATGTGACTTCACTTTCAGTAACTTGCACATTGAGGAAATTTAATTTAAAGGAAATGATGGATTTGGGGAAGATGTTATTTGCACGGTTTGGTAATGAACCAGATCGTCATTTGCATCCCTATTTGAATACAGTCACTCAAAAATTTTTGGAATTGCTTCTGTTTTGCTTTCCATTCTATTCTTGCTTCTTGTTTGACTTCTCTCCTTCACTCACTTGTTATTTTTCTCCTTACTACTTGCTTCTTTTAAAAGGCCTTGTTAACACTCATTAACGAATGGGGTCCAAACTCCAACGAAAACAAGGAGCAGAAAAAAGAAGAGGAAAGAACTGAAGCTGAATATTCCTGCCAGGTTTCAATGGTTCTCAACAGCAGCCAGGGCCACGCCAGTTTTTGTGGGAACTGCAACAAAGCCACCACCCTTCTGGTCTTCCTGCAAGTATAACCAGAATAGCAAGAACTGTCCAAACTATTAAAAGCTGACTTTTCATACAATTCGTTTTCTACACCATCAAAAGATATATTTGTGTCCTCTGTAAAGACCAATTACCTCCCTCCACACTGGGTATTGTGCCTGCCTCCAAAATGTGGCCACCCTTAAAACATGGTACAGAAACATTTTAGTTCTCAGCTGTAGTAAAAAACTGTAATGTGGAAGTCATTAACAAAGACGTTGGCATTGCCAGAGGGTATCAAATTGACTAGAACGGGGACTCAGTACACAATATTTCATTGGATCTTGCTAATCTCACTAAAAGGTTGTAATTTTTAATCTCTTATTTATGAGGATGATACTTTAAATTTTTTACTGTTTTCCTTGTTTATCATAAAAAATAGCCCAAATAGTTTTGTGTATATCACAGATATGTATTTAGAAAACTAAATTCTTAAATAAATATTTATTGAGCTCATACAATTTATCAATGACTGCTGTAAGTGTTAGTGACACAACAATGACCAAAACAAAATTATCTGGGCTCTCAGGAAGCACATATATTGGTAAGGAAGATAACAGCAAATATGATAAATACTTATAATGTATAGTATGTTAGATTGTAAGTGTTAAAAATTTAAGTAGAGAAAGGAGAATTTAAGGTATCTAGATTACAGTTTTAGAAAAATATATAAAGGCAAACCTATATAAGAAGATACCATTAAAACAAAAACTTAAAGGAACAAATATCTTTACAATTTCTGGAAAAAATCCAGCAACTGTCAATATAATGAGAACAGTTAAATGGCTGGATTTTTCCAGACAGCCTATGTACTATGTAGCTATAAATGCCTCTATTTTTCCTATTACATGGCTAGGTACTTTGCAAATTGTGTGTGTGTGTGTGTGTGTGTGTGTGTGTGTGTGTGTGTGTATGTGTGTGTGAAGGGAAAATAAAAGGCAGTTCAGAAAATCTCAGAGAACTAATGACCCCCAATGACATTTTTCTTTACCTAAAGACAAAGGAAATATTGAAAGGAAGACATTTTGATGACATTCAGGACATCAGTGTCAGATGACAGCTCTGATGGCCGTTCCAGAAAAAGAGTTCCAAAATGGCTTTGAAGGGTGGACTAGGCGCTAGCATAGAGGCATAGATTCCCAAGGGGAGCACTTCGAAGGTGGCCGTAGTGATCATCACTGAGGTATGTAGTGCTTTTCCCAGGATGAGTTTGCAAACTTAATTGTCAGCCCTCATATCCTATAGATGGCAGAGCTGGGTTCTGAACTCAGGTCTGCTAATTTGGCATTCTCCTACTTACTTGGCCAGGGAAATCTCTTTTCACAAAACATTTGAAAACATCCTGCAAGATCTATTTTTTACAGACAACAGTTTGGAAAGCATTATTCTAATTCCAAATCTAATCACCTATCCATTACACTACAGATGTCCTTAATGAGCTATGATTAAACTATATTTAAAGCAGTACATAAATTCAAGCTATCAAAATTAAATTAGTCTCATCATTTCATTCTGTTACTTTAGGTGAAGGATACAGTTAAAGAAGATTACCTCACAAATGCCCATATTTAAACATCTTTAGCTATTTTTATCCAAACATATTAACCTTCATAATTTGATTCAGAAGTCACTAATTCTTATATGTCTGATTCATGAAGACTTAAAAAGAAGTCCCTCTCCCCCCAAATACATCTGTTTTCTTAACTATTAGAGTCAGATGCTATGGCAGGCAGCCAGGGCTAATATGCATTTTTATAATGTACACAAAATGGGAAGAAGACATACTCAATGCTATAATCTTAGAATTATAGCAAACAAGTTTATGGGGGAACATACAAAGAAAACATGAGCACACATGCCTACCTTATATGCATCTTTTTTAAGAATAGCAACAACTAACACTTATATAGAGCTAACTAAATGTCATGTGGTATTTAAATTCCTTCCATCTATTTAGTATCTCCATGCAATAAGGAGGGTTCTATTATTACAGCTTTTTGTGAGGTGAAGATACTAAGTGACCTGAGTAAGGCTACACTTCCAGCAAAACATAGCGTCTAGTTGAAACAGAGATCATCTGATGCCGGACTGTGTTCTCTCCTGTGTCAACAAATTGCTTTACTGGACCTCCAGGAAGTTCATTTACACCTTTCCAGTTAATATTAATCTCTTTCTCTTCAGAATTCCAATAGATTTCTCTCTCTCTCTCTCCTTCCACCACTCATGCATTCAATTATAAATATCGTTTTGCAGGAGAAGATTGATGAATGCATTTGGGAGTATTTAGCCTTGGTATTATCTTTTATTTAATGTATCATGAAAAGATGAGAGAAAAATCAAAGCTAGAAAACACCCTCACTTTATCTTCTCAATGTTTAAAGGGGTATTTTGGCATAGTGAATTCAGAGACAAATACAAACAAACCTGTGTAAGGTTTCTCTATTTTCATAAATATTTTCTGTGTTGCATGCACAGAAGCAATGGTTATCAAAGTCAATGACACTGATACAATTAGGGGATGGCCCTCTTTTGAGTTAACTCAACACCATTTTTCTGGATGCCTGTGCCCTCTTGAAGACAAATTTATCATTCACAGTCTAAGGGTTAATTTTTGCATTAGGGATAGCCATAACTAAAATATTCAAGGTCTAGAAACAGAAAAGAGTAAAATTAGTGTAGGGAAGCCTGATGTGTCAACATTATAATGTTATCCCTTTGTTCCATAAGGACCCCAGTATAAGAAGACCCTCAGACATAACCTCCCTTCCTGTGAGCAGTGAGGAAAACCAACCCACAGGCAGCCTCGGCACCCTACACTCAGCAAAGCCTTGGCCTTCTCAGCAGGTTCCCAATGGGGCATCTCCAGGGGCATACAGCTTTGGATTCTGACTTTTTAGAGTCACTGGTCCTCTCACTCCTCAATTTTGTGCTTACCCAGTTCTATGGAGCATTTTATCAAATAGGCTAGGGCAGACATTTTCAAAAACATGAGCTTGTCACTAATTCTCTGGAAATAAAGGACACTTTAAATGTTGAGAAGAAAAGCTGCTCATCTTTATCTCAAAAGTGTGTTCAGAGATGAAGCTCACCAGCCTTCTGACAAAGGACACTCTGAAAATGAAAATTTTCACTGGATCGGAGATCCTTACTGCTTTGGCTTTCATAGTAAGTGCCACAGTCCAAAGTTTCAATTTTCATAAAACAGCTCTTTGGTATAAAAAAAAGGAAAATGCATACATTTTATATATGATCGTGGATTCACTGGATGTGTGGTAGCAAGGCTCAGGATAAATGAAAATGGATTTTAAAAAATCCATTGTTTTGTTTCTCCATGACACAGTCTGGCAGGTAACAGTGCTTTCCTGCATTTTTGTTTGTTTGGTTGATTTTTCCTTCAGAACGAGTTTTTACTGGGCTGGACACTTCACCTAGATTTCCCAGTTACTTCTCCCAGCAACGTTTGAGGTAGGCGTCCATGCCACGAGCCTCACTGCAGATGAAAGAACAGGCTTTGAGAAGCTAAATAGACGAACTACTTCCTCCCACGACGAGAACTGGTACTGAGCCTATTCACCTTCAGAAGCCATCATCTCACCACCATGTTCCATGGCTCTCAAGACCCTCCTTGTGTTGGGACTTAAAATAACTCAAATTCTCTTCCCAGATTCTCCCTGCAAGTTCAAGGTGACACTTCACTCACGGTGCTGTCAACTCCAGGTCAGTCTTGTTGCTTCCACCACTCAATTATTACCACAGCTGCCTGCCGCCACCCCAGCCTCCGTTACTGCCAGAGCCCCACAGTGGAAAGAATGTTTTCCATCCGAGTGATTTCAGGTCTATACTTAAGACTGCCCACACTCCCACATGTCCCTCCAAGTAATAGGGCTTTTTCAGTTTCGCAATCATCATTTTCACACACAAAAAAAACATGACTGGCTTCTCAGGGCAAAAAAAAAATCATAATATTGTTATTGAGTGCTTGCCATGTGACATTATTTTGTTTAATCTCAGCAACTCTGTGAGTTATTTTACAGACTAGAAACAGAGGGTGAAGAAATAAGGGCAGAAGTGGAATATAACTTTATTTCATACTCAACAAAGACTCCTCTCCATTGACTGAAGCCGGGGACGTCCCGTTGGGGACACATTGCTCAGCTCCTGCCTCCCTCAGGGGAAGGGCCTGCCTGCCCGGGGCTCTTGTCCTCAGAGGCTGACACAGGCTGCTTTCTTCAGCAGTGTTCATCTTAGTGTTTTGGGACCATCCTCTATAAAGACTATCCTTGGGAATAGAAGGAACATCGTTGTTTTATATATAGATATTTGTTGTGTATGTACTATATATATAATACAGTATCTCCAACACCATAGGCTACAACAAGACTACGTTGTTCCAAAGTGAATTTCTAATTTTTACATGACTTTACTGACATAGCTGTCAAAACTAGAAAAATGCCTTTGCTGTTGAGCCTATGCTTACCAATCAAGTTTTGGGATTTCCAGTTAGACTTCACAGATACCTTAGCAAGGAGGGAAGTATCTCAGGGATGAATGGAAGCACTCCATTTCTGGAAGGATCTAGCATCTCATTGAGATTCTATTTCAGTTTCCAAAACATTGATTAATTTTACATGGCTTTTACACATTTGACCAAATCTGTATATCACGTTTTATTGTATAGCTAATATTTTACTTCATAACTCTCATTAACTCATATAATTTATATGAAACAAACAAACAAACAAAACTTTGGGCAACTACCTAAATCATGGCTTTTATGTATCAGGTACATTTTCAGATTCATATTTAATATGTATATAAACTTCTTTAAAAGTTCATTAATATACCATCTGAATCATTCCAGGAACTACCTACCAGTTGGCTACAAAGTGTATATTTCAAAACACAGCTAAGGACTATAAATTAGGTATTTGTCCCTGTGTGTCGAATGCATGTCCATACTTAATAATTACGAGGTAAGTTACAACTAACAAAAAACTAACAAAATGTGAATTTCTTAGTCAAATCTAGTTTATGCTCCCGCAAACTTTAGATGCACTTTTATCATGGTCAAGCCCAAAGTGAGCGGGTATCTCAGCATGATGTTTTCACCTCTCTTTTCTCAATTTCTTTGATTTGTTTTCTTATCATGGCTTTGAAAAATGTCTTTCTCTATCTATAGTGCAAGGAAGAATCATTCATTCTTCATGTCTTCTGATATCTCTTCCCAACTCATCACTTTTGGAAAATTTTCTCTAGTAATGGCTAAGTGATTTGCTATTAAATTCTACATTATCTCTAATTTCTCTGCAATTCTTTACCTAACAATCTTTATTTTCAAAAAGAACATAGTAGTGATTTTATGACTTATTAAATGAAATAGAATTATTTAGCTTATGCTTTGACAAACTAGACCTAAACCTAAAATAAAACATTAGGTTTTCCTGTGATTTAAAAGTATGCCTCTCTCAATCAAGACTATGAGAAGTGATGTAAATCTATTATGTTCAACAGCTTTCCTTCATTTAAACTTCAGAATTGAAAATTAGAGTTCATGACATTCTCTTGTGATTTCCTGTTATGACACAAGTTAATCTAATAATACTAAAAGCCTTGGATTGTCATCATAATCCAATAAACAAATATTCTAGGATCATTTATTCTGAGAATCCCCTGTGCAAGATGGCTTTGGCATGCTAGCCAGCAACAATCCAGCCACATAGATTTTGGAAAAGCAGAACAAAGTAGTATGAAAAATACCAAGATCATCCTTTTGCTTGTGGAAGGGGTTTGAACTTTTGCGTCTGGGTCACTAAAGCAGATTCATTGGAAGTGGAGTCCATCAGAGGTCAAGAACACATATTAAGCTGTCAAAGTTGAGTGGATTTAGTTGTGCAAGTCAGATGTATTTGACGGCTCCAAAGGAAGCTCCAATGAGTACAATTTCAGACGCTGTCTTGTGTTCTATCTTCTGGCCAATTCCAAAGCTGAGACAGCGCAACTGTAAGCCCTGTTCTGTGAGAAGCATGTCATCTCACCCTCCGCAGGGTATTGCAAAAAGTTCCACCTCTTGGACCTAGACGCAGACACAATTTCCCTCAAATATCTGTCTTTCGGGCTTAAGTTATCTTTGTTCAGGGTCAGTCCTCAGTTTACCATCATTCCTTAATTTCCAATAGGATAGTCCTTTCAGAATCAAAACATTATCACTCCACCTAGTACCCTGTTGCCTCTGCAGGCTGGATTCCTTCACTGAGGCCCAATCTGTGTCATGGGAAACCAATGCCTGAGTATATAATTTTGCTCTTCCTTTCCATGTGCCACCCAGGGACCTAGACCCTGCCTGTTCAAACCTACTTATTGGCTTTATTTTCTTGCATGGACAGACCTCCCAGAATCCTGACCTCATGCATAATGACTGAATTCCTGGACATAACGACCCACCCACAGAACTGGTTGACCTACCCAGTTCTGACTTTTCCTGGAATTAAATCTAAAATTTTTGTACCCCCTCTTAAAAGGGCCCCACACCTCGATCCCCTCCCCTTCCAATTTTCTCTGGCGAGATCAAGTTTTCCAACCCCCACGACTCACACCAGTCAATTTAATTTAAAAAAAAAATGTATCCCCAAGCAAAGGATCTAGTTTATGCTTGGTGCCAAAAAGAAAGGAAGAGGAAAAAAAAGAAAACACACATTCATAGACACAGTTTCTTCAGACATATTTCTAACATGTTGTCACAGGCTGAATGTTGTAAATGATTATTTTTTTAGGAAAAATGCCTTATTTGTTCATTAAAATAAAAAGATATTTCTCTAATTTATAATTATATAACATATTTATATAGTTTATCTTATATATGTAACTTATGTCATTAATAATTATTTCAAATTATTCAAATAAATTATTTTAATGTGCCAATTTTTCCCTTTCTTTTAAAATATGGAAACAAATTGCATTCATCTCATTTGAAGATTACGCTGAGAATAGAGTCAACATCGCAGCTCAAGGACTCTGCAACCTCAGATAGAACCTCCTCTGAAATCATTCTGGACACTTCTCAGGAACCGGTAGAGCAGATCTCAACTCAGCGCCTAAACTGGGTGAACTTGGCTGTTACTAGAATCTTCTCCAGAGTTTCCCAAGGGACACCAACCAAATAAAAACACAAACAATAAACACTCTTTCCTACTTTCTACTGACGCTTTAAGTGAAAACAGGACATGTTTCTATTTCCATTAGGAAACAGAGGCAGGGAGCTAAAGCAGCTACTGCTTGCTAACTTGAGAGGCCAGGCAGTTACGTATATATAGTATAGGTAATAAAATATATTGTATATTACTTTGATGTATTAGACCTGGAGTCAGCAAACTTTTCCTATAAAAGCACAAATAGTAAATATTTTAGGCTTTGTGGGTCATGAAGTATTGCTGCTGGAGCCCGAAATAGCCAAGGACTGTATATAAGGCAATGAGTGACAGTAAAGTGGCCAGCACATGGGACATAGGTTTCTGATTCCTTGTATAGACTATAAAACATTTTATTATATTGGCAAATACATAATTTAACATATAATGTAGTGTGTGTGTGTGTGTGTGTGTGTGTGTGTCTGCAAAGTATACAGTCATGTAATATGACAAGTAGAGGCATTTATGGCTGGATTTTTTCCAGACAGTACACACACACACACACACACACACACACACACACACACGTATGTATCCAGAAAACATCATTTAAAATGGAGATACTGAACCTTGTATAATCATCTATGAGGGAATGGGAATTATTCTACAGAGTCTGGCAGAAGTAACACCTGGACTTGAGTTACGATTTTATTACATAAATCATAACCATACATGCTTATGATTTTTGTAATAAGAGCTTTGGTATAGATTACAGAGTCAAGAGGACTTGAGTTATGTAGTTATGATTCAGTATAAATTACCAGCCCATCAAGACAGGGCTTTATTTATGCAGGATCCTTTTTTCTAGAAAGCATTCTGATGGATCATACTTCTCAGTTTCTGTTGTTTTCTACCTTGCTGGTAGAATCAATTAAAATTCAAAGCAGTTTGTTTAAAAATAAATAAAAAAATAAATAAATGAGCTATTTTATTGAAGATTAGTGTACAATTTTGGTTGTTTCTTTTTTAAATGTCTAACTTTATAATCTAATTAGCAAAGTAAGTGGATAACAATGAAAGGTATTTTTTTATTTTCAGTATTTAGTGGTCGATTTATCACTTTCATTTGCTTTTCTCTTTTTCAAACAGATTAAATTAATTAAACAGAGCTCAATAGACAGAACATTAACAGGAAACACATCTGCAATCATCACACAATGCAGTTTCATTACCGATAAAACTTGCACTTTCTTGTGTTGCTCAGTAGTTTTCAGTTGTCATGGTTTATTCATCTGTCTTCATTTAGAAGCCCTACGGTGTCTCTAAGACAGTGTACAATGAGATTATATATGTAAAAACCAGTATTCACTCCCAAAATGTTAAATAAAAGGAATTGACCCCCGAGAACATATAGACATAGGGCTCATGAATCTTGGAAATACTGGTTTTGCACAAGATCAGATGCCTACATGAAAAATACTCCATAAGATATATTTATTGTCTCTCCATAGTGCAAAAAATGAAAATACTAAGTCAAGTCATCTACACAATACTACGTAGATTATGTACATGACAGAATACACACACGTTCACTTAAACAAATTCAGTGTCCTAATACAGTTCACAGATTGGCTCCAGGACAGAGAAGTTCAAATCAGGACTTGCTGAAAATGTTCAGCGGGCATGTCTGTAAGGCAGTCAACACGTAGGGTTATACTGCAATTTAGAAAACCATATGTCAGAAGAAATATAAACATCCTGAAAATGGTAAGAGAGAATGAACCGCCATTAATGAAGGACAAAAATTTAACTACACTAACCAATTTTAGACTATGAATTTGAACTAAAGAAGAAAGCTACCAAAGCATTCATTTTTGTCTAATGAAAGTATTTCACCAGTCAGGATTAAGCTATGAGAATACATTCTTATAAAACCCTCAGACACTTAAATAATAAAGGATTAACTCACGTGTACAAGATGATGAGAGGGGATCCATGCGGGTGGCTGTGTTCTTGGTTGTCACTCAGGTTGAAAGATTAATCACCATATTAAGAGTTGAATAAACACAGGATTTCTCTTCCCAGTGAGGAACAGAGCAAGGAAATTCACACATCAGCTCTTAAATGTTCTGTCCCGAAAGAAACAAGAGTTACCTTCAATAATATCCCTTTTACCCTATCCACTGATTCCATGTCCCCAAGTCAATAAAAATGCATATTCTAGAAACAAGAGAAAAACCAGAAATATATTCTGGTGTTAATTAATATGTTCATTGCAAATATCTCTATGTTTAAAAATTGTACATATACTAGCATGCAGACTGTGGTCGCTACCAGCCATTTTCGGATAAATGAAATCAGAACTTTTGGGGGACATAACTAATGAAGGTCTCAGACAGGACATGCCTTAGAGGGGCCTAGGGCACCTTGTGTTCCCAGAAAGCAAGGAGTTCCACAGACTACTAGGGTTTTTCCGACGTACAAAGGGAATGACTGGAGTTTCTATTGCCAAACTGAGCTTCAATATAATAAAAGATTCAGTAGTTTCTAGTACATCAAGGGTGCTAAAATCCATGAATTCCTAACAATACTTAGGAAAAAAAATGTTTATCACATTTGGAGGATTCCTGGGAATCAACTTTCTCCTCTACTAACTAGTTAATAAAGGGGAAAATAAGTATTTAACATGTCTTTTTCCTGTATAACTTGTACCTCAGAGTAAATAAATAGTTCGGGAAAAACTTTATAAAATAGTCTAATAAAAACTAAAGGAATGATTGAATTAGAAAGTCACTATTTTGTTAAACTGTAATAAAAGAATGTAACTACATAATAGTTGTCATTGGCTCCAAATGTCAAAAAACATAGATAAATAAAACATCAAACATCAAACACGTGTCTCTTGATAGAAGTCGCACAACCACCTATAGAGGATTCTTGCCCTAAAATTGGAACCGGAATCTAATCAGACATCTACATCTAGCTACTAATTTATAGAAAGAAATAGAAACAAATCAATTGCTTCACAAGATTAATGAAATCCAGGACATAGGAACACTCTACATGTCAACAATACTGTTCAACAAATAATTTGCAAGAATAAAAGAATGGAAGAGGAAGCCTATAGATAAAAACTACTTAAGAGACCACCTACCAGGTGTAAAGCATAGACTAGTTTTTGGAACCTGTCTCAAAAAAGCCAACTGAAAAAAAAAGTAAGTAAAATTATGAGAGTAATTTAAAAACACTGAACGCTGATTAAGTAATTGATGTTATGGCATTGTTAAATTTTTTAGGTATAAATTCTTCTTAGTTATGTTTAAACCATATTATTATGTAAAGCAAGTCGTGATGAAGAAATTTGCTGAAGCTAAAAGTTAAATTAAAAAATCCAAGAATTCTCATTTGATTCTATTCATTAGGTAAATTGCTTCACAAAGTGAACCAGAATGTCTCTGTTTTCTACATCAGCTCAGTCTAGATTTTCAACCTCATTTCACAGTGTGTAATTTCTTCTTGTCAGCTTTGGTTTAAAAGATCCCTTTCTCTCTCTCTCTCTCTCTCTCTCTCTCTCTCACATATGTGTGTATGTGTGTGTGTGTGTGTATACACACACATATATATGTATATATATACATATACATATATATGTGTGTGTGTATATATATATACATATATATATAAATAATACTTTCAAGAATTAATTGGTAATAATTTCAGGAAGAAGTTAAACTTTTTCATTAATTTTTAAATAATGCCATGCAATGTTATCGATGTATATAGGTGGTATTCCTTTTGACTGTGAACTTCTTTAGTTTAAAGACCATAAATTATTTACCTTTTAATCATAAAAAATATTTCAATAGTAGGCAGTCACTATATATATAACTAATGTAGTGCAAGCTAATATAACTGGTAAATGAATGATCAAAAATATGAATGAATAAATGGTGTTGATAAATCATTCTCAGGCGACAGTTTACCATGTAACATGACTTCTTAAAAGATGATTTAAGTTTAAGTCTCTCTTCCATACCTCCACTCCAATTCACATCCACCCTCCATTTAAGGAAGCCAGTAATTTAATTTAAAAATCACATCAGAAAAATAAAACTTAGTCATAGTAAACTGACTCAGAAATTTTACAGAAGTACAACAGAACTCTTCAGTATTGCCATGTACATTTAAGAGCTAATAAAAAATGTATTCATTCAGTCAACTTTAAGAATAATTTTTAGAAGAATGAACATTGCACTCTTGTATTAAAAATTGAGAAAGATAGGGAGCATTTGAGATCTTGCTTCCCAGCAATTATCACCAGTTGGCCTTGAATAAACTTTTATAAAATTCTAAAAAAAATTGTGAAAGACATTGTGAGATGTCAGAGGGTTTCTAAACCTTAAAAAAACTTTCTAAAACATAGTCCAATGTCAAACACCTGTGATGCAAAAAGTATTTTTTCCTTTTTTTTTTTGGAATAAATTTTAAACATTTATCATAATATTATAAAATTGACTGTAATATTAACTTTGCAAAACCACCAACATTCTCTCTTTCATGACCAAGCTGTTCTAAATTATCAAACCACAAATGACTAGATCATCAAACTAGGATGAAACTAAAGATAATGGTATCTTTCTTCCAATCTTTTGATCACCTAACTATTCATAACTATTCAGAATTAAATAATCACATAAGCATCGAGGGAAACAATGGATAAAGAAATGAAAACTCTTGAACAGACAATAGTTTAGTGGTTACCAGAGGGGAAATGGGAGAGGGGAGGAGAGAGGAAATCTCAAATATATGGTGGTAGAAGGGCAACTGACTTTGGGTGGTGAGCACACAATGCAACACATGGATGATGTACTATAGAATTGAACACCTGAAATTTATATAATTTTACTAAACAATGTCACCCCAATGAAGGTAATTTTAAAAAGAGTAAAAAAATAGAGCCATAAGGACTTCTACTGTCGGTTACAAATTGTTTCAGATATGAAAAAATATAAACACAAACACATAACTGAGGTCTTAATAGCAGATGCTACATTTTTTCTTTCTCATCCAAATTAATAAAGTAAACACCAGGCATTTTCCAGTAGAAATTATGGGCTATCCACCCAGGCTCATAATAATCAACCATATGAAATGTCTACTTCAAAATTTAATTGTTATGTTTGTTTCTGCTCAATCAGGGAAGTCTAAGTCCAATAACTCAAAAGAGATTATCTTGACAACACAGATTTCAATGACAGGTGGTTCTATATATAAAAATCTAAATGATTGGGTTGATACCACTTTAGTTCTTTCTATAAAACAGAAAATAATCATCAGTATTTTGTCTGTTAGACCAATTATTTAAATAAGCTATTGACTGTAGTTTAATCAGAAAAGATACATTTAAGATAAGAAAGTGACTGGACTTGACACCCTTAACATATTGGGACCTAAACAGGATTAACACTTTGAAATCTTTATGTTTTCTGAAGCAGGAAGTGGGGTTGGAACAGTAGAAGGAAATGAGAAGGCTGGCACAAATTTTCACCTTCACCCCTCACAGCAAGAACTAGAAATGTATGGAAATTATTTTGGATGTCAGTATTTTTTTCACCTCATAAATAAACATTAAAACATCGATGTTATGTTAAACATCATTTCAAACCTTAAAAGAACTTTCTAAAACATATTCCAATCCCAAACACATGTGATGCAAAAGGTAGTTCTTTTTTTTTTAAGGAATAAACATTGTCATTATAGTCACTGAAGTTTTATGCCTGAAATTACAATGACACTCAAAAATAAAGTTGGCTAAGCAATTTCTATGAAAAAAAATGGAAGAAACATTAGGTAGGAAAGTATAAATTGTTAATATGTATTGAAATAAAGTCAATCTCAGTATAATATAATGAAAAATAACACGAAGTACAGGATGTCAGATTATTAAAGTAATTTAAACAAATACAGAAATTGATATATAACAAATAAGGTAATTTATTGAAAGGAAAAGAGAATTATTCTTTTTCTGTCATTAATGCACATAATTTATTTCAAGGAAAGAGCTTGAAATTCTATAACATTTAATGAACATTTTTAAGAAAGTGATGAGATAGAAGGAAGTTTGTAATACAACTCTCTTTTATTTAAAACTGCAACAAATTTTGTTATAATATTCACAAATCTGCATACAACCTTGTGTATGCCCTTAAAGGTATATACATTAATGGTGTTTGACAAATTTTATATGTTTTTCTAGTTCTTGGTGCACACCTGCCTATACTACTATGGCAATTTTAAATGTACTTAAAATTAGCTCAAAATTTTTAACAAGAAATTGATTTTAAATGTACTCTTTAACCATATAGAAAAATTCAGTCCTAAATTTGTATGGTTCTACTATGGGTATAACTTCCATGGAACATTACCTGCATTTTAGTGACATCAAAAGTTAAGACTATACCATGAGAACACAGTGCAAGGTCACAGTTGGCAATAAGCATTTGCACATGGATAACACTGAGAAAACCAATTTCGTTCAAAAGTTTTTGCTAGGAAAAAATTGTACACAAGAACAGATTGTAAATCTCTGGCTTTTTCTTGGAAGACTGTTTAAAGAGGCCATGAAGAGCTAATGGAGGCATTTAGATAGGGACGTCATACAGAGAATAATAATAATTTTGGATCAGTAAATTTGGAATTGCTGCCCTTGGAAATACTGGAGGCAGAGAAATGAGGGCAGACATTGCTTCTCTAATCCAACTGAGAGATCATCAAAGACTAAGCAAGAGAGCTAACAGAGTAAGAAGGAAGGAGAGAATTCTCAGGAGATACTATACAGGCAGTAGAAATACTTCAATCCCAAATAAATCCCTTGTAAATCCAGTACAAATGACCATCCCTACAGAATTGCCTTTCTTTCCAGGTAATCTCATTGTGGGCTTTTTTAGCTGAAGTTCTTATGGTTTCTTTGTTTCCAAGCAACAAAATTCCATGGGCAAAATCTGTATTGATTGATAAGGCTTGGAATACTCACAGAATCATGGAAGCGGTAAACCATGCTTTCTGACATCACCTTGCTGTAGTTGCCTATAACAGATCACTTTTGCCTCAAAGTAGACTTTCCTGTAGTAGGAAAACAAGGGAATGTGTCTATGAGTCATGAATGGAAGATGTCATAAACGCTTGCAAAGGCTCTCAAGGAGGAAAAAGGATAAACAGGGGAGGGAAATGGCCTGAAGTTCAAAGTCACATATTTCAAGAGATGGAAAAATTCAAAACTGTCAAATGCCCCAAAGATATCTTGCAACTCAGCACTAGTTTACTTGTTCACTTCAGAGAACTGTGTCTGACTTGACATCACATTTATTTTACCCTTGATATTTTTAAATTGCATTTTTGTCTGTTTTCTACATGTTACTGTGATTAGGGTCATTTTATAGAATAGGAAACTGGTATTTCTACAATGAGGACATCATGGCCTTAAGATTCAAAAGCTGAACTACTTATCTTGAATTCATTAGTTTTCCTACTACAATCAGCTGTCTTTTACGTATAATGTTTAATAAATTTGCCTTTAATTATCATAAACATGTATTGCATGCAGTAAGTTTTAACTGAGAGTACCTCCAAGGCAATCAACAAAGTATTAGGTTTTATGCATTTTCTGAAAGACATAATAGAAACAGCATATACTTTTAAAAGATGTAGATTTTGGAGAATATGTACTCCTCATATAAAAATGTTAGTGCAAGATAGAAAAAAATAAGTACAGATGGAGAGATTTTAGAGAAAAAGAGTCACAAAATCTGTGGGAGTTTGGGAGTATAAGAAGAATTTGTCCTTGGCATTTTAACAGGTTGTGGTGGAAGATTTCTCAGGAATCTTGTGATTATGAAGGTTCCCAGGAAGAACTAATGTTCTTTCACTGTAGCTGAGCTCTTCATAAAACCTCATGGATGATCTTCACTATATTCAGAACTCTGGGGAATAAAATAAGTCAATATAAGTCTCTTGCTGCCAATGAACTTAGTTCACAAGGCGATAAGGTATACCAGAGCTATCCAGAAAAAAAAAAATCCAGCCATAAATGCCTCTATTTTGCATATCACGTGGTTGAATACTTTCCAGACAGACCTCGTATTCCATCTGAAATTATGAAATGAAAATCTTAAAGTAAAGGCAAAATTTAAAAAAACAGTGTCTTATTCCACAGAGATATTGACCTGCATGAGTTATAAAGGCTGGGAAGACAATGTGGGGGGATAGTTGCTTAAGGTGGATGCTGATAACAGGATAGCTTTGTCATAGATATTTGTTAAGGACCCCAAAGGGAATAAACTTTTAAAAACCATACTTTGCAATCTTTGACCATGGAGAAGTAATTTAATTGCTCTGAGTCCCTCTTTCCTCTCCCATAGACAAGGAGTTTAACACGTGGCACAGCCCAGAAGCATCAGTTTACACATTAAATCTTTGTGAGGTGGGAGGTGCAATGGCAAAGCATCAAGAGTGAGGGATGAAAGAAGGCAAGGCAGAAAAGGAAAAAACAAACAAACAAGAGGTCCTAAATTACTGAACTGGCCATAGCTTTAAGGGAAAAGCACAGGCTGTTATTTAGACATGAAGAGCATCTCCAGGGAGGTCATATCTGAGCCCAGAAGTGGACAAATGAAGCACAGCCAATGTGGGTGTAGTGTGGTCAGCCTGAGGTCCCAGTACCAGTGTAGCTCCCCGTCAGCAGGTGCCGTGCAGGCTGTAGTGAAGACAAGCCCCATTCCCTGGGAGGCAGACACAGGCACAAAGCCAGAAGTCAGATGGTGATAACCTGATGCCAGCCATGGCAAGGGCAAGGGCAAAGGCAAGGGGCGGGGCCCAGAGAAGCTGGGGACAGCCTTCAGTTGGGTCAAATACAAATGAGATGATGTCTAAGGCATTTACCGATTTTAAGATTCTGCAACCGTATGGGTCTCTTCGTATGAAAGCCCAGAGTGCTCAACAATTCATCAATTGAGACGATTCAATAATTACAGAAAAGTCCATTAATTTTCCAATGGCAACATTCCAGGGAATAGCAAGAGTTTATTATGCTTTTTTTCCCCTGTAGCAATTTCTGAGTTCCATGAAATTAAGTCGAGAAGTGAAATATGGAATCGTGTGCTTAAAAAAAGATGTGCTGCAAAGGCAAATCTGGCCTCCGTCCTGAATTCCATAGACAGCCACTTATTGCTAACAGCTGTGCAGGTCTGGGCTTACAGTACAGCCCCTCACTCTCCGGGATGCGAAGGACCCTAAGAGATGACTTTCTTGTATCTACTAGATATACATGCATGTAATGGTGAGCAATTGCATGTCTTCCATTAAAAAAAGAGAGAGAGCTATTTTTAGATGAATGAGATTTTTGGTAATGTTTTTAGTTTTGTAATCCTGCCCTAAACAGTCTTTATGACTGCATATAAATCCTCAATTCTAGGGAATTTCAAAAGGCAGTCCATTTAAAGATTAAGTGGTAAAAACAGAAAGTGAGAGTAAATCCTTTGAATGAGTTAATGCCCTTCTTGTTCTCTTGGTTGCTTTTGGTAACGTGCACAGATAATTTATGTAACAGTCCATGCTTCTTCGTGTCAGGAGAGGGGCGGCATGACTTCCAAAGGGTCGCACATCTTCATGGATGAAAAGAGGTAGAAGAAATAGTCAACCCTGTCTCGGGACTCTATGACTTGCCCCCCTGAGTTGTGCAGTGTGCAACTTGAGCAACCATGGGAAGGACATTCACAAGTCCCTGTGGCCAGCATTTTTTCTATGACAGAGATTACTTCATTTGCAGGTGAGGCTATTGGTATCCAGACAAAGCTGAATGATTTGTTTAAAATACAGAGAGAAGGTAGAAAATAGCCCAGGTCTTCTGATTCTTGTTCTATGACCAAATCCTCAGAAAACATGAAATTTAATGAAGTATCACATATTAGTATGATATGTAATAGGGATTAGTACAAATTATTAAGTGATTAAAATAAAAATATAACTTTGGACAAAAATAAATGACCCTCTTTTTAAGGGACAGTCCAGGTCAGTCCAGCAACCTCCAGCCACCTCCAGGGATCACGCATTCCCCCTCAACCCAGTGAGGAACTTCCTTTGAAGAAGAGGGAACGTTCCATGTTTATTTTCAATTATATTTTTGTTCTATTGTAATTTTATATCCCTGAGACTTGAGGCTATACTGTAGATTAGAATGTTTTGCTGATGTCAGGACTTAAAGCAAATGCGAATTAGAGGAATGTGAAAAATTAACAAAACATTGGGCAAAAGAAAGAGAGATAGAAGGTAGTAAACTAGGGCCAATTGGCTGAGTAAAATGACCCTTTCATTAAAGCATTTATCATTGAAAAGTTTGAAATCACTAATACAAATAATATTCAGAAAAACAATACAAATAGTAGCTATCAATATTGAAAGTCAACATACCTAGAGTGCTCATTTATTACCGATATTGGACCTAAGCTTTACATACATTATTTAATTGAGAAACCTGTGGCATGGAAACTATTACCCCTCTAATACATTAGAAATGAAAAAAAAAAGTTGTGTATGCATGCAGATGGAGGGAGTCATTTCAATTTAATCTACCTTTGTTGAATATCTACTGTAAGACATAGCAACTCTCACTCATTGTTGTGTGGGATGAAGACAAATGAGATACAGCTCCCAGTCTGAGTGGTTTGCAGTCCAGAGGATTAGAGAGGCGTGCACACAATGACGAAACTGTGGGTTGAATGTATTCACATTCTTACAATCTCCCATTATTATAGAAAACGAATGACCTGAATAAGAACTAAATGAACTCTAGTTGTGCCTGATGATGCCTGAAGAAATAAATAAAATTAATGAACCCCTTAAAGACAAGTTTTAGAGAAAATTCCACTGGTGCTTCAAGAAAAGTATGTTAATAATCTGCCCTGACCTCTTCCTCACACGTCCAAGAAAGACGAAATGAAAAAATGGAAAAATTAAGATGCTAATGTCTTTAAAAGTCATCTTCCATTCCATCACCCAAGCAAAGTTATTAAACAAATGGAAAGCAGACATAAAGAGGAATTTAGAACACATTAGCGTTAGAAAAACCAGTTTAGTCACCACACTGCTGTATCACATATCCTCTAAAAGGTGTGGGTTTGAGACGCTGATGTCTGATTATGATCACGGAGCAATTTTGCTTGAGGACTTGACACTCTAAGTCTCGAAGGGGAGACTGGCGAAGAAAGTGACCCCAGAGTGAACTCTGTATTCCGTTGGATCATGTAGGGCCACACAGCTTCATGTCTGAAGGACACTGCTGCAATTCTTAAACATGCAGGGGAATCTTGGCATCCTGGGCTCAGGGTGCTCACAGCTGTTTGACAGTCAGATAAGAGCCTGTCCAATGTGAATATATTATCAACTGTCCCAGCCTTCGTCTTCCATTACCTCATTGCTTTTGATATCCTCAGAGGGTGACACAACTTTACAGTGTTTTGAAACTGTTTTATTATTTTGGGAAAAAGCAATGCATGCTAGTAAAACCTGGAGGACACTGGTGCAGGATCATGATATGACTAAAGAGTAGCACGATAAGTTTGGTTTGCTTTGGTTTGGTTTTAGGAGAGAAAAAAATGGCAGGTTCACTAATTGCTTCAATTAATATATGCTGTCACAGCTAAGTATTCTATTCAATTAGCTTGACTAATTAATTATGCTTTATTACATAATATTATTGCTAACTAAGTAGATGATGTTTATCATAGTTAATAGCAAGCAACAGGGATGGCAGTTACTATTTTAGGCCTGTGGTTCTCAAACTGTGCCTCCTGGCCCAGAGGCACCAGCATTACCTGGGAATGTGTTAGGCATCACCAGGTCCTACCCATACCTACTGTATCAGAAACTCTGCCGGTGCAGTGAGCAATCCATTTGAATAAGCCCTACAGCATGCTAAAGTTTCAGAACCATTGTTAGTGCTCTCGAAGACCAGAAAGCATAAACCAATTTGAGTAACCACCTTGTGAATGACAATTAAATGTTCAGGTCATTGGCTTCCTGGAACTTCAGGACCTAGTTAAAAGCACTCACATTCATGTTTTTATAAATCTCTATGCTGGTCAAACATAACTGTAGGCTGAATTGGACCTACTGGTATTCTGTGTGCAGCTTTGGTTGTAAAGGGATAAGTATTTAGCAGCACAAGTTTAGAAAAGAGTAACGATTTCAAGATACGTGTACCACAATTTACAAGAAAGAAAATATTTTACTTGCAGCTTACCCTCCTGCCACCCACCCTGAAAGCTTATCACGTACTTCCAAGTCCTTAATGCCCAAATGACATTTAAACTGGTTGCCTGGTCTGATGACCATAAAGAAATAGAGGAAATTATAGCTTCCAGAGGTTAATAACCACAGGCATGTGGGCAATTGGTACAATCAGAACAGGCTCTATAATGTTTAGAGATCAGTGGAAAATGAAAAAAGGAAAAACATGTATGCTCCATTGCCTAATCAAATTTCACTTATAAAATACAAGGTCAAGGACAATTTAATAAGAATTTCAAGATGATGGAAGCACAGTGATATCTTTTTGAGCATGAGACCCCGTGTGGCAGCCCAAGTTTCGCACCTGTCTTGCCAGCCTTGGGTCCAACGATCTCTCCTTTGTTTCCTGTGGGCAGCATTTGCCTGGACTCCCTAAAAATGAATAGGTACAATCTAGGCAAAAGGTTATAGGAAGGGCAAACTAAAACAAAGCAACTTTACACTCTGGGATATACGATACGGTTGGTCAGAGCTTGAAAAATGTTTCCAAAAATGATGGTGAACATTAAACAGATGTAATTCATCTTAACGTTTACTTCCAATAAGACATTGCTGTTAGTTACATTTATAAAGAACTTTCCTATTCTTAATGATTTCTGTCACTTGATTAATATTAACCTATAATGCATTATACTGCAAATGGCATGGGATAATCAGATTTTTCAAATGAATAAGTTAAAATTTTCAGAAGCTGATGGAAACATTTTTAGGTCATGTGGATGCCACAAACATTACTTATGGAGTCAATGCATCTTCCAAATTTCTTAAATTACTCCCAAATTATAGCTCCTGGGAAGAAAACAATGTCAAGGGATCACTTCATATTTAGACAAAATGGATACTTGGCTCCTTGATGAGATTTAGAGAAACACTTTCTGCAGTCTTCCTCTCACTTCAGTGTGAGACATAGCTTTGCCTACTACCTGCACTTCGTTTCACTGTAGAACCACTAACTTTATCAAGGCATAACACTGTCAACAAACTCATGCTCCCGAGTTCCTACTGGGTCAGGGCAAAACGTTTTGTTTTGTTTTTTAATTGAGCAGACCACTGATTTCCCAGTAGCATCTTACTGCTCTTACAGCGAACTCCAAACATTTCATGATGGCTTCAGGATAATTTTTACTGTAGGCTCCTCCAAACCTTTCCATCCCATTTCACATCATTCTACCACTTGTGGACCATTTCCCAGAAAAAAATGTCCTAAACCAAGTCAGGCTTTGTGACTCTTCACCCAATGGGCTTCTAGTCAACCTTTAAGTCTAAGGAGAAAAGTATTTCAGGGAGGCGTTCTCTGACTTTTCTATCTAATACACTGCCGCGTCACTCACCACACCACCATATACACCCACCCTAATCACTCCATTATCACCAGGGTTACCACCCTCTTGGCAATCATCACCATCAGCAATCTTCTCTCATTTTCAGTTTACTTATTTATGTAGGTGTCTCCTCTCTAGAATGTAAACACCTTTAAGGCAGACACTGGTCTTATAAGTCCCCATATTCTTAATGCCTGCAATAGTGTCTGACCCAGAGTAGACATTGAAAATATATTGACAAGTGCTGAGTGAATGCTGAGAAAAGTATATCTGAGTGGTTCTTTGGAAGTAAAGTTAGTGAAAGAAGATAGATGAAAATCATGGGGAAAAAAAGTATCTGGCGGGAAAGAGACCGTTCATCCTGAGGCTAGGTTTCTGATAATCTAAGTGAGAACTTTCCATAAGAAGGACCTAATGTGGCAATGAGGGAAGAGCCAGATGCTGGGACCTTAGGAAAGAAGAAATATCAGAAAGGAAAGTTGAAGGAGTAGGGGAGGAGAGAAGGGGGGTCAAATATTTGGTGATGGAAGGAGAACTGACTCTGGATGGTGAGCACACAATGCAACACATAGATGACGTATTGTAGAATTGTGCACCTGAAACCTATACAGGTTTACTAATCAATGTCACCTGGATAAATTTAATTTTATAAAAGAAGAAAAAAAGAAAGTTGAGAGAAAACTAAAATGCTCGATCTAGCTCACAATGTTTTCATGGGTATAGCTTTATTAAAACATGGCAGTATTTATGAGAAAAGCATTCTCAAAATACTCCCTTATTCTAAGAGTGCTGGTTATTTACTTTCTTCGGAATGTGTGCAGTTCAAGAAACACCTTATTCTGAAGACTGGAAAATTAAAAATCTGATGTGTTGACTGAGGCTAGCAAATCAACAACAGAATCAGGTGGGAATTGGTGTTCACAGATTTAGAAAGCAGTGGCCATTTGGACTTGCAGTTGTTTTCCGGAAGAAGATACTTTGTCGAGGTTAAATTTCAAAATCAATAGCTAGTTTTCATCTACCTCCTTTACACTCAATTATGATATTTTTAAAGTACTTTTGAGATGTTTTCCTTGTTTAGTCACAACTTGGAGTCATTTTATTTTTAGTTTTGACCTACATCAAATAATGTTAAACCATAAGCAATTTTTTTAAGTGAGAGGGGGCAGGGTGCAATAATTTTCCCTATTTTAAGAAACCTGAACTCTGTTTGCACTCAGAAGAACAACACTCTCAATAACCTGAACATGCAAACTTCAAACTTGGCACTGTGAGGGTCTGATGAAGGAAAAACACAACCAAAGCCAAATTCGATGAAAAACTGTCTCATACTTGAAAAGGCACCCAGATTTAAATAGCATGTCTTGACATGAGGGGGAGCACAACTTCCTTCATTAAAAAATGGAAGTGTTGTCTCCATTTATAATGGTTCACTGAATCATAATGCATCTAGAGAGTTTGGGTTAGCGTGCCATAATTATGAATATACAACTCAGAACTGTAGAGATAAGATACCCGATGGCACGTCACTCACCAAGAACAGTCTCTAATTTCCTTCTCCAGCGTGCTTTCCCATTAGCAATAGGTGACAATTCAGATGTCATGTTGATGTTGATTTTGAACTCTTAAGTATGACTTCAACTATCAAAATCCTGAAAGTTAGCACTACGTTGATTGGCATTTAGAAAAATTTACCCTAAGCAAGGTATACTCCGTTATCTCAGAGTTGGGACTTGTTCAAGGAATCAGTGACTGACTTTTTATACTCCTCTTTCAGCAGCTTGTAAACTAATACTCTACATCCACTACTGAAAGTAGCAGAAGAGTGAAGATAATTTATAGTCACATATTATAAAAGTTACCTCCTCAGTAGCTGAGAATAGAATAAGATACATTTTGTTAAACTGAATTGAACGTTTAAATATATATATATATATATATATATATATATATATATATATATTTACATATATACATACATATACATATATATATATATATCTTATAATCAATATGAAAGAATACTTCTTTTGGGTTGATTATGGACTGACTGATGAGTCTTTTTAAATTGTGTTTTATATCATAAAGTTATATTTGCTATAAGAACAAATGGGAATTCCAAAAATTTATCATTTAGTAAAATAGAGTATAAGTTTCAAGTTTTATTATTTTCTTTATTCATTCTAATCATATAGCCCTAAACATTTTAATAACAGTGATAGATTATTAAAGTGAGGTTTGAAGGTATCATTTCATTCTAAACATTATTTAAAATCATTTTACAAATCATATTTGATGAAAGAACAAATCTATAAGATAGTATTGTGTGTGGTAAAACAGAATTATTTGATAAAATAGAAAATTTACATAGAGTGTCTCAACCACTAATTTAACCTTAGTAGATATTTTGTTGCTCTCAACTTAAAATCAATTTCTCTAGAACTAAAAGAAATGGGTGACAGACATCTCAATTTAACAATGCCAAAACAGTGCCTGGGTAGAATTCCAGCAACAGAGGTGAGAATGGGAGAATGAATGGAATGAAAGAAAAGGTTGTATAGAAGAAGACATTGGTACTAAATTTATAGACCTAGGGCTCAAGGAAGACTTCATGAACCTGTCCTCAAAGGCAAGGGAAGTAAAAGCAAAAATAAATGAATAGGACTATATTAAACTAAAAAGCTTCTGCACAGCAAAAGAAACCATCAACAAGGCAAAGAGACAGCCAACTGAATGGGAGAAAATATTTGCAAATAACGCATCAGATAAGGGTCTAATATCTAAAATATATAAAGAACTAATAAGACTTAACCACAAAAAAACAAACAACCCAATTAAAAAGTGGGCAGAAGAACTAAACAGACACTTCTCCCA